>CAMOHE010048723.1:31271-46770 GCA_946598075.1 Artocarpus hirsutus | reverse complement strand
ATTTAACCATTGCAATTTATAAAGTGGAGGATGCTTACTTGTTGGCAGTCCTAACTTCTCTACCATGGTTGTGCTAGCAACCTTAGTACAACTCCCACCATCAATAATCACACTACATACCTTGTTTTGGACATGGCACCTAGTATGGAAGATGTTTTCCCGTTGCACCTCTTCTTCTTCTTCTTTGGCTTGCACACTTAGAGCTCTCCTTGTAACCAACAATTCTCCTTGGGCAGCGTACTCCTCATCGTTGGCATCCTCTAATGAAGGCATAGAATCGTTGTCCGAATCCTCATCAGTTTCAACCTCTCCATTGTCCCGTATCACCATAGCTCATTTGTTTGGACATTGGCTTGCTATGTGACCCCTACCTTGACATTTAAAACATTTAATATCACGATTCTGAGTAGTGAAAGAATCGGATTTACCTTGATTTCCATGGTTGGCCACCTTTTGTTTTTGCTCGGTCTTTGGCTTGGTGTTGGGTTGCTTCTCATCCTTCCTCCATTGGTTCACTTTCCAAGCAGCCGTACTTGGGTTTTGGCTTGGGCATGTATTACTACCCCTCCTCTTAAGTTGATTCTCAATTTTGACAGCCATGTGCACCATGTCCTCCAACTCCACATAATGTTGTAACTCAACGGCATTGTAAATTTCTCGATTCAAGCCTGCCAAAAACCTTGCCATTGTAGCCTCCTAATCCTCCTTTATATTTGCTCGAATCATCATAACCTCCATCTCCTTATAGTACTCCTCCACACTCCGATTGCCCTACTTAAGATTTTATAGTTTATTGTACAATTCCCGGTAGTAGTAAGTTGGTACAAATCGCTTCCTCATCATAGTCTTCATCTCTCCCCATGACTCAATAGGTCGCTCTCTATTTCGTCTCCTATTTATGACAAGTTGATCCCACCAGGTAATAGCATAATCAGAAAATTCAATTACAGCCAGTTTTACCTTCTTCGCCTCAGAATAGTTGTGGCAGTCGAAGATGAACTCCATTTTCTTCTCTCATTCTAGGTACGCTTTAGGATCTGATTTGCCTTGAAATGATGGTATCTTCAATTTTATGCCTCTCAAACTATCATTTTCCCAGTTCCTAACTCCTCTATCCCATCCAAATCTCCGGTGACTACCCGTTGAATCTTCTCTTTGATCAAACTCTTCCCCATAGTAGTCATTAACCACTCCTCTAATCGGAACCCTTTCCCGCCTACGTGAATGAGGAACATGTTGTGGCTGTTCCACACGCGCATTTTCTATCCTGTCTATCCTCTCATGAAGCTGTTCTAACTCTCCTCTCAACAATCGCCTTATCTCCCCTATCATCGCTTCCATGAGGATTTTTGGATCTGTTGCACCAGAGGTACCCTCAATAGTGTTCTTGCTATTGTTTGACATTTTTTTTTCTACAAAACAAACTAAGAAACAATGCAAAGGACCTTACCACACTCCCTTACATGTTTCACTCTTGAAATGGTTCACTTAATTTCACTCGTGTTTGCGCCCAATACTTTCGGCTTTTATCCACTCTAATACTCTCACCTCTCGTGCCTTTTTCCACTCGTAAATTCTCACTTAGTTCCTATAGAACTAGTCAAATTAATATCAAAATTTCCTTGACAATTTACAAACAGATTACCAAGGAAGCTGAGAGTATAACAGGTAATGATAATTTGGGCTTTTGGAAATTTGAGCAGAAAAGGAACAAAATTTTGAGCAAAAATTTTGGTCTTTGTAGGGAATTCAATTTTGGGCTCCTTAAACTATGAATAACAAGAATCAAACAAAAAATTTTAAGATGGTTCTCCAGACTTTTTTTTTTTTTTTGGATCCTCTTGTCTCTTCTTTACCTTGTTTTTTTTTCTTTCTTTTCTTTTTTTTTTTAAATAAAACCCGACTTTGATAATGCAAATCAAGACTCACGAATAATTGAAACAAACAAAAACTAAGGAAACAGATAAGCAAAACCTGATTAGAACCCCCACTTGATACCAAATGATACGAACCACGCCAAGAACTAACGCGACCCTAACCAAAATTGGCCTCCAAGATCGAAACGCCTAATCAGATTTGAAATGGAACCGTGATCCGATGCCTAACAAGAAGCACGAACCTTGGTATGTGAGGACGCCACAATCAGTTATGGACGGACTGATTGATAAGTCTTTGAACGCCACAGAATCTTCCGATAAGTTCGAATAGTTTGCTTAGGAACCAAAGAGAATTAAACCTCAAATTGTGTGTAAAAACTTATTGCCATTGAATGAAATTTGTTACAATATATAGGGGTTCCCCTTTGCGAATTTTGAGCTCCTAATTACCCATGGAATTTCGGGCAAATCAATTCCTAGCCAAAAAGATGCTCAATCTAAAGCAAATAAGTTTCCTAAATGGCTTAAAAGCCTTACAATAATATAAAAGTAAACACATGTTTTGTAAGAGAAAAGGAAACTAGACAAATAATTAGGCAATTAGCTGATTCTTCTCGCCACTTCTTGCCTCAAATTGGGAAAGTAACTGAAATGGAAAGTAGCGAGATTATTTGCAGCCATAGGATTATTCGGTCCCTTCTAGAACTTGAATCACGCATTTGTTGGTCTGGTTGTCACATGCAATTCCCTTAATAGGCCTCCATGCGATAGCTTGAGCCCAAGATGCTTGAATCAGCCCAATAAGCATTTCTTTGAACTTCTTCGCATGAGCTCTTGTAACTGGACCAATGGGAACTTGAATTGGATCTAAATATGTCTCATCCCTTGTGCTCTTGCTTATGCTACCGATGCCCTCATCATTATCCAAATCTCGTGTATATATCCGAGTGAATAGGTCCATTCAATGGTGATTTGAGGGCCCAAGTTTCTAATTACTTGATTTAGAATTTCAGCAATTTGATTATAGATTCATCGTTTATAGTTTAGTGGCCACCATGGGGCACATCAAATCGTCAACTCCAGGATCTAAAGACTCAAATTCAAATGGCAGAAAACGTTGACAACTAGCGCATTCTGGAAACCACAGTGGAAGAGACAGAAGCATTCACTCAGGACAACCGACAAATGGAAGCCCTTGTAGCAGAAATGGAGGCTCTGAAGAAAACCCTTCAATAGCAAGTAGTTTGTTCTCAGGAACACGATAAGACAATGGAGCAATTGAGCAATGTGAATTTGGCTTTGAGGAGCCAGATCAGCTATCAAAACTCCCAAATGGCTTCATAGTCATATTATTTCCCATATTATAGGTATTCAATGTTTCTAGCTTCATCTACAACACAGTGGCAATTTCAGACCCCACAACCAGGAAGACAGCAATGTACTCACAGCCCGATTGGGAGAATGTAGCTGTTGTACTCTCCATCAACCCTAGCGCCAACAACTACACCGGTTGGCACAGCTATGATAACTCCTACAACTACAGTACACACTAATGTGGGAAACAGGCATCATAGCGAAGAGACAGACAGAAACGAAAGAGTGGAACCAAGAATTCTACAGGAAGCACCAGCTGTCAATTTGTTGACCACGAAGTAGATTCAATTAATGATGAAAGAAATGTTTGACAAAACTCCAAACTCGTAGAAGAAAAGATTGATGAGAAGGTTTTCAAATCCATGAGCAAGACCCCCAGCGTTGGATGACATCTCAAAAAACATTCAAGATACCCCACTAACGAAGAGGATTACTTCGATAGTACCGTCTAGTATTCAAAAGACCACCTGCTATAGTATAAGAATGTGGTCAGCGCTACTAGTATTCCTGACTAGATCCTCGAGAGATGTTGTGTAAGCTGTTTGCTCAATTGCTCAAAGGCCCAAAACTTCGATGGTTCAGCAACTTGCCCACGGGATCGATCGACAGCTTTGAAGAACTGGCAAATCAATTCGTCAAAGCATTTCAGTACATATCAAAACGAGGAAAACGACCAATGATTTGTGGTCTATTGTTCAAAGCTTGGGCAAGTCGCTACAGGCTTACATTAGGCGATTTAATAGAACACTCTCCTAGATTTTAGATTTGGAGGATGGAACAACCTGAGAAGCACCGAAGAAAGGACATCTACACAAGTCATCTTTCAAAAATAGCATTTGTTCGAACTACCCACAAACGATCTAGGAAGCACTGAACAGAGCTAAAGGATGGATCGACCTAGAAGAGGAAAACGAAAGGTGCAAACGAGAGTTTACGAGAACAAAGGGTCAGAACAGGCGGAACCAGAAGCAACAGCTGCAACCGAACCGATGAGGACGGACAAGAACACCACCCAAGAGAGAATGGAGGCGGAAAGATGAGAGGCCTTGATCCACGACAAGACCCTTGTCACCACAAAATATGCCCTGAGCATATCGCCATCAAAACTAGTCGCTTAGCTTTAGGGAAAAGATTCTGTCCGATGGCTAGGCAAACTGGCACCAAGCCGTTCGCATGACCAGTCAAAATACTGCTAGTTTCATCGAGACACAAGACACCTGATGGTCGACCACAAAGCATTACGATCGGAGATTGTGGAGCTTCTCAAGAAAGGGTATTTGAGAGAGTACCTCTCTGAACGGGGAAGGAACACATATGGGCTTGACAGGGAATGAAGAGGGCAAAGAAACAAACAAGCTGAGGAGAAGACGCCATCACCACCACTAGTCAGGAAGGTAATAGGAGCCATTTGTGGAGGCTCAGTTTTTAGTGGCGATTCAGTGAATCAGATGAAATCCCATCAAAGGAAAGTGAATCAAGCAACCGCAAGCTCTACTCTTGGCGACCACTCTGAATACAAAATTTCATTTTGTAACGACGAGACGTTTGGGCTCGACTCCCCACATGATTATGCACATGTCATCAAACTCAATGTCGCGAACTATGAAATAAGTAGAATTCTGGTTGACAATGGAAGTTCTGCCAATATCCTTTTCCTCTCGATGTTGAAGGAGATGGAAATCAACGAGGAGGAAATCGAGAAGTCACCAACGTCATTGGCCAAATTCAAAGGCAAAGCGACAACAACCATTAGGAGGATCAAACTTTTAGTCTCCGCAACAGGAGAGAACAAGCTGACCAATTTCCTAGTCATGGATTGCCCATCCGAGTATAACATTATTTTGGGAAGACCTTGGATACATACCATGAAAGCGGTCCCTTTGACGTACCACCAAACAATCAAATTCCCAACTAAGCGAGGCATTTGGGAGGTTCGAGGAAGCCAAGAGGCAACAAGGAGCTGTTACGTCACATCCATAAAGTAGAAAAAAGCCTTATAGCAATTACAGACGAACAAGCAAGACGAAGTAGACAAACAAAGCCACGTCGAATCGGTTTTGGAGCAATTTGATGAAATCCAAATCGACCCACAAGATGAAAGACGTACAGTGAAGATCGGGTCGCAGCTCAATGAGGATAGGGTACAAAAACCCAAATAATAGATTTCCTAAAAGCTAACACTGATTGTTTTGCTTGGTCTCATGTAGATAGTTATGGAATCGACCTAAATATAATCTCCCATCGACTAAACGTCAACCCAAAACACAAACCAATCTGCTAGAAGAGGACGAAGCTCAGAATCGAGCGAAACAACGTGGTCAAGGATGAAGTGAGGAGATTACTTCAAGCCGGCTTTATACGTCCTGTCCAGTATCCCGATTGGCTCGCTAATGTGGTAATTGTGAAGAAGAAAAATGGGAAGTGGTGCATGTGTGTCGACTTCACTGACCTTAACAAAGCTTGCCCAAATGACAACCATCCGTTGCGTCACATCAATAGACTCGTCGAAGCTACAGCTGGACATGAGATTTTTAGCTTCCTCGATGCATTTTCTAGCTACAATCAAATCCTACTGCACCCTAATGACCAAGAGAAGACTGCCTTTATAACAAACAGGGGATTTTTTGTTTTAAAGTCATGTCTTTCAGATTGAAGAATGTGGAACTGACTTACCAACGACTTGTCAACATGATGTTCAAGCAACAAATTGGTAAGAATATGAAGGCTTACATCGATGACATGTTGGTTAAATCTCTGCAAGCTCACCTCCACATTCAGCATTTGAAAGAATGCTTTGATGTTCTCCGAAAATATGGCCTGAAGCTGAATCCAGAGAAATGCACTTTTGGAGTAGCAAGCGGCATGTTCTTGGGATATCTCGTTATGAAGTGAGGAATCGAGGCGAATGCTGGTCAGATTAAAGCTTTCCAATTAATGCCTTCCCTTAGAACAAAACGAGAAATTTAGAGACTAACTAGACGAGTAGCAGCGTTGAGTCGATTTATTACAAGATGCTTTAACAAATGCCTGCCTTTTTTCCAGTTACTCAAAAAGAATACAAAGTTTGAATGGACCGAATGATGTGAGTCAGCATTCTAGGAACTGAAGAAGGACTTGACAACCCCACCGATCCTATTAAAACCGAAGGAGGGCGAACCGCTTTTCCTATACATGGCTATTTTAGAGACGATAGTGAGTTCAGCCCTTGTCCGAGAAGAAGATGTTGTCCAAAAACCAGTATTCTTTGTTAGCCACACCTTGTTGAACACTGAAATGAGGTACTTAATCAATGAAAAGCTCACACTTGCACTCATTATGTCAGCTCAAAAACTCTGTCTATACTTTCAAGGACACACTATAGTGGTGTTGTCGTCATACCTGATGAGAGCGATTCTGCACAAGGTTGACGTATCTAGTAGAATGACAAAATGGGCGGTCAAACTGACAGAGTTCAACATCGAGTACAAACCTCGGATAGCATTGAAGGCTCAAGTGCTAGCAAACTTCGTAGTTGAACTAACTTGTAGGATTGAAGAAGAGGGATCAAAAGCATGGATTGTGTAGGTCGACAGGTCGAGCAATGAAAGAGGGTCAAGAATAGGAGTAGTTTTGAAGTCCCCGGTTGGTGAGGAGATCGAACAAAGCTTTCAATTGGGATTCAAGGCTACTAACAACGAGGCCGTGGTGGCTGGAACAAGGCTCGCTCTTACATTAGGGGCTACTAAACTCTTCCTGAAAAGCGACTCCACATTGGTCGTCAACCGAATCAATGGAGAATTCAAAGCATGAGACGAGAAGATGCATCTGTACCTAAGCTTAGTTTAGAAGCTAAAGGCACAGTTCGATCATTTCGAGGTTGAGCACATACCACGAGAACACAACTCTAGAGCCAATGCACTGGCTAACTTGGGATCATCCGTCGAAGTAAGCGAGAGTAGGACAATCCCTTTGGAACTAATTGACAGCCCTAGTATTACACCAATCAAGAACACTAGCTATGTCGATCCTAGGGACGATTGGAGAACGCCCATCCAGATGTACATTAGTGAAGGTTGGCTTCGTGAAGATAGGCAAACTGCGAGAAAGATTAAAGTGCGTGCTGCAAGATACTGCTTGATAGATGGAAAGCTGTATAGGCACTCTTTCTTAGGACCTTATCTCCAGTGTCTCAGAGAAGATAAGATCGAGAAATTAATTAGAGAAGTACACGAGGGATCGTGTGGAATCATTCGGGGGGAAGGTCATTGTGCAACAAGGTGAAGAGGCAAGGATTCTATTGGCTGGCCATGCAAAGCGATTGTGAAAACTTCCCTCGTAGATGCGATAGCTGCCAGAGTCATGCTCCCATCATACATCAACCAATAGAAGAGCTTTCTTCAGTCAGTTTGCCATACTCTTTCATGAAGTACTCGATGGATGTTGTCAAACCGTTTCCTCTGGTCCCGAGGCAAGTGAAGTATTTGCTTGTCCTCACTGATTATTTCTCCAAATGGGTTGAAACCAAAGGGTTTGCGGACGTTAAAGAATGAGATGTTGAAAGATTTATTTGGAGGAATATCATCTTCTAGTTTGGAGTCCCACGAGAAATAGTCACTGACAATGGCTCTCAATTTGTCTCGTCATCTTTCAAGAAGTTTGTCGCGATTGGGATATTATTCTGAGCTTCTTAACTCCAAGATACTCGCAAGGAAACAGACAAGTAGAGGCAACGAATAAGACAATTGTAAAGAATCTGAAGAGGAAACTCGAGGCAAGAAAAGGGCGATGGGTTGAGGAACTTTCAATGGTGCTGTGGGCCTATCGAATGACTCCAAGAAGGGCAACCGGCAAATCACCTTTTTTGCTTGTGTATGGAACAGAAGCTGTTATTCCTGCTGAGATAGTCGCACGGGATCTGCAAGTCGATTATTCTTTACTAAACGAAGCAAAAACGATGAGATGATGCAAGATTCACTGGACTTCACTGATGAAAAGAGGGACAAAGCTTTTTATCGCCTTGGTTGCTACTAGCAAGCTACAGCCAGGTATTACAACCGGAAGGTCAAGCACAGAAAATTCATGGAAGGAGAACTCGTGCTTAGAAAGGTCTTTTAGAATACTAGAGAGGCCAATGCTGGAAAATTGGTGGCTAATTGGAAAAGACCTTATCGAATACGATCAGTTGTTCGAGAAGGAGTTTACAAACTCGAGAAGCTGGATGGATCCTATATAAGGAAGAGCTGGAACGTGAATCATTTGAGGAAATGCAGCTAAGCTTTATGACAATAATATCAACCTCAGATTCGACTAGATCGATCCGAACTCTCCTAACACCATTTTCATGGCTCAACTTTGGACTCAACCAGATCGATCCAAACTCTCCTAACACCATCATCATGGCTAAACTTTGGATTTGATCAAATCGATTTGAACTCTCCTAACGCTATCTTCATAACTTAACTTTGGACTCGACTAGATCGATCCAAACTCTCCTAACACCATCTTCATGGCTTTCTAGCTTTGGACCCAACTAGATCGATCCAAGTTCTCTAAACGCCATCTTCATGGCTCAACTTTAGACTCGACCAAATCGATCTGACTTTTCAAGTGCCATTTTCATGGCTCGATTTTTTGATTTGACCAGATCAACCAGAACCCTCTTGGTCGATCCAAATTTCTCATGGCTCTGTCAAAGGTATAACCATTCGGTCCATACATTCGGTTTGACATTTTTTGAACCAACTACGCGTCTAGTCAGCTCGATCCATGTGCCTTCACACGGCCATCTTTATGGCGATATTAGCTTTATCAAGCAATAATTCTCAATGGCTATTTTTAATCCATTCGATCAATTAATGTATACGACTCACAGCCTCAATTATGGTTCGAACTCAATTAATTCGATCAAATAGCATGCTCATTGATTGGGTTCGTTACCAAATAGCATTTGAACTTGGTGTCTTTCTTGGCCTTAAGCCATGTTCAGTCTGATCGATTGCACATTACAATTTTATCATATTTGTGATCTAATCGCTTTTCAGTTAACTAGAGGCTAAATTTTTTATGCATACGAAATAAAAGCATAGTTGATCAAAAGATAATGAATCCAAAATTTGAAATTTCATGTCGAAGGTTTTTCCTTTGACAAAATAAGACATTCGATATAGAATAAAGCTGATAGTACAAATGTAGAAATCCCTCAGGGATGCTCTCCTTCAACAAGTTGAACATCTTCGACCTCGGTTGGCCATAGGGTCGAGGGCTCAGCAACTTCATCAGTTGGAATCATGATAGTATTGGATTCACGTGCAGAAGGCTCAACAGTGACATCATCATAGTCTAATTCGACTTGATCGATCTGGTCGTCCATCGACAACAATTCCTCAAGCCCCTTAATTTCCTTGTCAATTATCTCAACGCTAAGTTTGCCCGATTTGAATCTCATTAAGGCCTCTAGTCGTGCCTTCAAAGAAGATGTGCTGTGAACCTCCAGCAGTTGTTCCTTGATTTCCTCAATGTCATTGTCTTTTGCCGCCATTGCCTTTGTCATGGTATCAACTTCTTCTTCAAGAAGCTAAACACTGCTAGATAGGTTCAGCACTTTCTCGTTCACCCTGTTCAACGCGTCTGCCGCAATATTGAGCTCCTTCTGTTTATTGTCCCTCTCAGTCCTCAATGATTTCAACTCTTCTTCAAACTTCTTACTTCTCTGTTGCTCTTACTCATATTTATGAGCAGCCTTGTTCGTGAACATGTTATGAAGTAGAAGAGCCTGCACGATTGGATTTCAATGTTAAAAAGATACGATCCAAATATTAAAGATAAAACATTGCATTGAATGTACCTGTCCCAGCACTGCAGCCGACTCATTGTAAAACCAACCGAACAGCTTCCCACCAACTCGTTCCTTGTCTTTTTCGAAATAAAAGTTTACGGCTGCTTTAGTCGTTGCCTCCTTATCTTCCAAAATGCTGACATCTTCTAAAACGTCAAGAGTTTTTTCGTAAGCACTTTGCTTGACGTCCCTAGTCAACGTAGAAGCCTCACCCCCCTTTCTTTTCTTTGAGGGTGGGGGTTGTATGTCAAAAGGGGGGAGAGGAAGAGGATCAGAAGTAGTTGGAGGGATCAACTTCTCAGTTGTCGACAGTTCGCCAGAATGTTTTCTTTTCTTCTTTGCTGCTTTATCTACAGCTTTCTTCCTTCGCACCTCATCAACTACAGGCAATGTGACGTTCATGGCTGATAATGTGGCTTCTGCAAGATGAACTTCCTTGTTAGATAGAGGTGTAATATATTTTAACGGACCGTATAGCCGTTGAAGTGCATCGCGGCACACAAAAATCCAATCGACTCATTTTGGAAATCGAATAAGAATACCTGTGGGAATCTCTAAATCTCTTCCTCAAGGACCTCTGGAGTCTCGCGAGACTTCTGCCCAAGTCCGCCCGTATAGTGCTAGCACATCCAATCTATCTTGGAATCACTCACCGATTGGTGCTGGATGGTTCAGTTTGTAATTTATGAGGAAAAGAGATTGCTTATAATTAGTTGGAATTACTACTTGAAATATAAAAAGTAATGACACTTACCGATGTGACCAAAAGCGAATGAAAATGAAAATTGAGCAGATAATTTAAAAGAGTCGTTGTTAATCGACATAGAAAAGTATCTCTCCTCCCAATGCCTGTCAGCATTCACAAACTCGGTTGTCAATTGCATCGACTGCCTGTAGACGAAGTAAAAACGACCCAAATTTTTACTGTTTGGTTTCAGATAGTAACATCTGAGGAAGTCGTATATGTCGAACTCAATTCCAGCCTCCTTTATCAAAACCATTAGGGCAATTAGCAGTCGAACACCGTTAGGCATGAGCTGACTCATGGAAATGTAAAAGTGTCCGATAATCTCAATTATGAACTTCAGAATTGGTAGTTGAAGGCCGAGCTCAAACCACTTGGTATATACACAGAACCAGTCATCGTTTTGTGTATCTGCTCACTCCCACGAATAAAGCAGACGTATTTCAACTAAAGCTAGAATTTCATACTTCGATCTTACTATCAGCAAGTCACTTTCTGTCAGAATAGATTCAGGATTCTTCATAAAAAATGAGACTCCTTTGGTTGGAGAAGTATATTTCCTCCTCTCGATCAGTTTGTCGTTGAAGATTGTCCTCAAAGGTCCAATTGGATGGTTCCTTTCAGCCCCTCGGCTCGATGCCTCTTCGCTGGACTAGGCTCCAACGGTCCTTGCGTTCGATTCGATCAAGCTTTGTTAGCGGATCATTTCATCCACCTCCCTTTCATCGCTACTTGACTAGGGATCCTCTCCACTGCTAGAGCTCGAGTCGATGACTATTGTCTTTGACATTTCTATGGAAACAGAATTATCCAAGGAAATTTAGGGTTTTGAAGATCAAAAAGGCAAAGAACCCTAAAACTTGAAGGCTTCAAACTGTTCTTGAGTGCTCTATAGTCTCGACGGCCAAACAGATCCAACAGTCACCAATTTTCTCAGGGAATGTAGAGTGTTTAGCATCAAAATGCTCAAAATCAGGAGAAAAATAAGATTATGGAAGGAAAATTGCAAGAAAAATAAAAGGAGGAAAGAAAATCTTGCTTGAAAAATATGAAGAAATTGAGAAAAACGGAAGAAAAATCACCTTAAAGTCCAAGAGAGTGAAACAGAGTAAAGAAATGAGGAAGGAAACGAATTATATACCACCTAAGGGCACCAGATCGATGGTTGGGATCGATTTAGAGCCATCTGATCCGAGGGCTAGGGTTATACGTCTTTTCGAGTTCTCGCTCAAACCGAGGCGGTATCCTTTTGAATCAGACGCGTGCATCAGCATTGCAGGGGTTATTAATGAGCTGCCAATTGCATGAGAACATGTGTTGCAAGTAATTAATTGTTGCGATTTCCTAAAGAAAGGTAATGATTCCAACCGGGATGAAAAGATATCCAAGTCACGTGCAATCGGTTTCAAAGCTTAAGCTTCACTCCTGTAGTCCATAACATGGGACTAAGGAGTGGGGGGCTAACTATTGGGGTAAAATTCAGACCAGCCCAAATTACCCCACAGGCCCTAGCAGCCCAATAATGGCGATCGAACGAATCGAACGAGATCATCTAAATCGAATCGACTATTCGTTTGGCTCGTTGGGATCGGTTACTTATTTTGAAAACTTTTTGTCCAAAGATGACCCGCGCTCTTTAGGCCATTGTTCATACGGATTGATCTTATCGATTCAATGGTTAATAGCACGATCTGACAGTTAAGACGCGTCAAGTCCTAGACTGAAACGTGAGGAAGACGTGATTTCTACAGCTAATCATCAACCAACACGTGTCCCACTATTACAGTTACTTACAAGGTACTACCCCACTACGCTTGATGGTTAACGGCCATGATTTCATCTCATATTCTATATATAGGCAGAAGGTAGCTTTGTTAGGACATACAGAAAATAGATGCTGAAACTCTGCCAATTTATTCTCTCATTTCATTTGTAAACTTATACTAATTGCTTTCATAGTGAACTACAGTGGACGTGGCTCTTCATTAATATAGTAAACCACTATAAATTTGTGTTCTCTTTTATTTTTGCATCATTTTGTTCATTTTATCCAAACCTTGTGTATATATCTGAGTGAACAGGTCCATTCAACAGTGATTTGAGGGCCTAAGTTTTTAATTACTTGATTTGGAATTTCAGCAATTTGATTGTAGATTCACTATCTACATGCACTAATTATGAAAATTATAACTGTTGTCACTACAATTATAATTGACATAATTTTAAAATAGAAAAGATAATAATAAATCAAAATTAATATATTTTAATGGAACAAATTATTGCATTAATTCCAACAGCACCCCATCTTATTAATTGGTTTAAGAATACACTATACTATCCTCTGTCTATAATAATCAAGAATTACCAAGCATTTATTGTGTCAGTCCATGTCTATCAAGAATTACCAAACGAGTATGTAACACAATTAAATTACATAAAGAAAGCATGACTGTATTTATGCAAGAATTGGACATCATAACAATATTAACAATAATTATTAAAAACCTAAAGATATAATTTATTCCACAAAAATATAAGTATTACAAAGCAGATATAGAGATAAAATCCATACCAGAGTACTATGCATACAAGATCATCTCTCTACCTCACCAAACTTTCTTTACTAATTTAGAAATTATTTTATTAAAAGGATACTACTAAGTCTAACTCAGCAAAAAAAAAAAAAAAAAAAAAAGCAAAGAAAAAGAGAAAAGGAGAAAATGGCCTAAAGGCCTTTGAGGGATGAGGATCAAGGGGGGACTACCCCTTACTTATAGTGCAAAAATTTGCAATATTCACATTTATTATTATTATTATTATTATTATTATTATTATTATTATTATTATTATTATTATTTCATTTATTATTTACTTATATTATTTTATTATTCTTTTACTGTTATTGTGGTTGGCAAAAACGGATCGAAATGATTCGTTTTTCTCTTTTTTTCTTCACATTGGGTCTTTCTTTAGAATCTTAGAATTCATTTGTGATTCTCTACTTCGCGATGACTGGCAGCATCAAAGGAGCACAATCTGCACCATTCATTTTGTGATCCAACGATCAAAATATGTGGGCTAAATTGGGCCCAAGTGGGGTCAGTGGGATCGAGCGAGGTAGCCATTCATCAGTATTCCTACTCCAATCACACGGTCAAGGAAATAAGAGCATGTGTAGCCACCCGCACTGAATCTGACAGCTCTGATCACACACTAGGGCCCGCGAGTGACATATCTTGACTCAACTGATGACATTGCGACAACTGGCACTAGATTGGACGGTCTAGATCTTTTGAACAACGTATCCAATGGTCTAAATAACGCCACATGTCCCCTTTCATTCAATTTCAAATTTTGTATATTTTCTTGATGCATTTGATGTCCGATTTTGCCTATTTTGGTGTCATTTTACTCTGTTTTTCCTTTAGATTTTAAATATAAAATTCACAAACACATTAAAATTAATTATTTTACATTAGTATTAAAAGTATTTATTTACATTAAAATACATAAAATTAATTACAAACTTCTAAAATTTTTAGTCTCTTTTGGGTTGGCACAGATGTGATTTTTGAGAATTAAAAATATTTTTAAAAATTACCAAAAATATAATAGAATATATTTGCAAACTCAAAATACATTTACAAACACTTTAAGACTTAAAATAAAATCACATAACATAAATTTTATGGTTTTGATTATTTACCAACTAAATACTTAACACATAGAGATAATTCTAAAAATTACCAAAAATATTATTAAATACTAAAAACACACTAAAAACACATTTTTAAATACATTTTCACATTAAGACACAAAAATACCTTATAACACAAAAATTCTATTAATTAGAGAATTTAATGAGAAATAAAAGTATAAATAAATTATTTAAACCTTAGAAAATATACACTTTTACAGTTTCATTAGGCTCTCAAATGTTCTAGTTAGGCTCAGATGGTGCAAGTTGGGCCTAAGTTTTTGGTAGGTTTTCAAACAAACTTGTGGCGGGTTTTTAGATGCCTCATGGGCCGAATTTAAAGGAGGTTTCTTTAGCAAAGTTGTTGAGGGATATGAGAAGGATAACTTTGGGCAATTTTAGAAAATTTGGTGTTCATTTGCTATAGTTTTCAAAGGCCTAAAGTTGACTACTTGAAACTGTTTTTATACTTGGAAAAATTTGGATGTCTTAAAAAATTTTCTTGAAGTTTTGAGCTCAATTTTGAGAACCTTCTGGGTTGAATTGAGTTTGTTCTCTTCATAAAAAATGTAGAGGGACATGAGGAGAATATGTCATGGTCATTTCGGCTTATGTCAAAGTCAATTGGTGTTAGTTTTAAGGACTCAAAGTCGGCTATTTGAAAGAGGAATTTTTCATGAAACTTTCAAAATATATTTTTTTAAAACTTGTGGCTTAATTTTGACAATCATAGAGGCTAAACTAGGGTTGGCCTTCTCCATGAAAGTTGAAAAGGGCCATGAGAAGAGTATGTCATTCTAATTTCAACTCATGTCATGGCTGTTTGTTATAATTTTCAAAAGGCCAAAGTAGGTTACTTAAAACTAGTTTTACACTTAGAAATTTTGATTTTGAAGCACTTTTGATACGAACCACGCCAAGAACTAACGCGACCCTAACCAAAATTGGTCTCCAAGATCGAAACGCCTAATCGGATTTGAAATGGAACCGCG
>CAMOHE010048723.1:0-30049 GCA_946598075.1 Artocarpus hirsutus | reverse complement strand
GGCTATTTGAAAGAGGAATTTTTCATGAAACTTTCAAAATATATTTTTTTAAAACTTGTGGCTTAATTTTGACAATCATAGAGGCTAAACTAGGGTTGGCCTTCTCCATGAAAGTTGAAAAGGGCCATGAGAAGAGTATGTCATTCTAATTTCAACTCATGTCATGGCTGTTTGTTATAATTTTCAAAAGGCCAAAGTAGGTTACTTAAAACTAGTTTTACACTTAGAAATTTTGATTTTGAAGCACTTTTGCTTTTCAAGGTTGAAACTTATGTCTCCGACATGTTTAATGACTCGTTTCTAGACTTGATCTAGGTCGGGAGCTTGAAATAAGCCTAGGGTGCAAAATGAACATTTTGCCCCTCACTATCAATTTCTCAATCTCCTATTTTTGAGCTTCTGCTTTCTAAACCTATCACTTGTTCTACATTCCTTATATGATTTCTCATCATAGAGGACTTTGTTTCAAGGTTCATACTTCAAACAATCACTCGAGGTCAAAATGACGATTTTGTCCCTGTTTGACTATTGATCTAGTTTCTCTTCTGAAATATATTTTTAGGTTCTAGTCTCCCTTTCTAATGTTATTTCTTACCTAAATAAATCTTATTCCCATGCTTTGGGTTGGAAACAAGCCTCGGGACAAAAATGACCATTTTGCCCCTTGCCACGATTGGAGCTGTTTGGCTAGGGTTTATGACCTTGGTCAATTTAATATTGACCTTGAGAGTCCTAATAACTTATTTGCTCAGTGTGGCAGTAACGTAATCATATCGTTAAATTTCATGAACACCGTAATATTATACGTTTGATAGCATTCACGTTGTAACATATTCTTTCTCATGACATGCCATATTAGGGTTTTAGCCCTTATTTCATTACATTAACATTTTACATGATGAGGTTATTTATAATTACATAGGATTAATTATGACACATGATACGAACCACGCCAAGAACTGACGCGATCCTAACCAAAATTGGCCTCCAAGATCGAAACGCCTAATCGGATTTGAAATGAAACCGCGACCCGATGCTTAACAAGGAGCACGAACCTTGGTATGTGAGGACGCCACAATTAGTTATGGAAGGACTGATTGATATGCCTTTGAACGCCATGGAATCGTCCGATAAGTTCGAATAGTTTGTTTAGGAACCAAAGAGAATTAAACCTCAAACTGTGTGTAAAACTTATTACCATTAAATGAAATTCGTTACAATATATATTGGTTCCCCTTTGCGAATTTTGAGCTCCTAATTGCCCATGGAATTTAGGCAAATCAATTACTAGCCAAAAAAAAGCCCAATCTAAAGCAAATAAGGTAAGTTTTCTAAATGGCTTAAAAGCCTTACAATAATATAAAAGTAAACGCATGTTTTGTAAGAGAAAAGGAAACTAGACAATAATTAGGGTAGATTCTTCTCGCCACTTGTCGCCTCAAATTAGGAAAGTAACCGAAATAGAAAGTAGCGTGATTTTTTGCAGCCATAGGATTACTCGGTCCCTTCTAGAACTTGAATTACGCATTTGTTGGTTTGGTTGTCACATGCAATTCCCTCAATAGGCCTCCATGCAATAGCTTGAGCCCAAGATACTTGAATCAGCCCAATAAGCATTTCTTTGAACTTCTTCGCACGAGCTCTCGTAACTGGACCAATGGGAACTTGAATTGGATCTAAATATGTCTCATCCCTTGTGCTCTTGCTTGTGCTACCGATGCCCTCATCAACACATCACTAGAAATTTCCAAACCTCACAATCTGACCCCTTAAACAATTTTCCTACTCGAAAATTAGAACAAGTCTATGTAATTTTTCCACACTTCATCTTCTCGTTCCTAGGTAGCTTCCTAAACATTCTAACTTTGCCACAAAACCATTACTAAGGGAATGACCTTTTCATGTAAAATCTTCTCTTCCTGTACTAAAATTTGTATAGGTTTTTCCTCATAAGTAAGGTCCTCTTTGATCTCGATCTGCACATGCTGCTGAACATGTGATGGGTTGGAAACATACTTTCATAGCATAGATACATGAAAGACATTGTGAATGGTAGATAGTTTTGGTGGCAAAGCTGGTCAATAGGCTAGTTTTCGAATATGTTCAACAATCTCAAACAGGTCTATATACCTAGGACTTAGCTTGCCTCTCTTCCAAAGTCTCATAACTCCTTTCATTGGTGCAACTTTTAGGAATATAGAGTCACTAACTTCGAATTCAAAAGGTCTACAGCTTTTGTTAGCATAGCTTTTTTGATGACTTTGTGTTGTCTTGATGCATTGTTGGATATATTGTACGGCTTCAGTAGTTTCTTGCATGAAATCAGTTGTTTCTATCTAAGCTTCTTTCATGCCATACAATGAACTAGAGATCTATACTTGCGTCCATATAATGCTTCATACGGAGCCATTCCTATAGTTGCCTGAAATCTGTTATTATAGGCAAATTCAATTAGTGGCAACTTCTTATTCCAAGATTCTTGGAAATCCATAACACAGGCATGAAGTGATAAGAACCTTGCTAATAAGTTGATAAAACCCGTTATCAATACGAAGCACCAAGATCATTCTACTCAGACTTAGGGTGGAAAGACCATGGCCTATTGCTTAAAACGAAGCAAGAACCTTGGTATAGTCATAGACGCCACAATCAAGGATGGAGAACTTGATTGATAAGTCAGAATTGAACACCCGGATAAGTTTGTCAAAGAACTAAAGAGAAAATAGCTATTCTCTTTCTTTTCTAAAGAATTCAACCGCTTTTTTATTAGCCCTGAGGATGCCTATTTATAGGCCAAAATTTACATAAAGTCTGAAATTTTGAAATACCTAGAATTTACCCTAAGAAAAACCTGAATTTTAATTCTTAATTCCTAAAATTACATCTTATCTCAACTAGGAAATCTAAAAATTCAAATTTGAAAAATCTAACTTGAACTCACGCCACCTAAGGAAGGGAATTCGGCTTTTTTCCTTTTTTTTCCCCAGTGCCTAAGATATAAAAAGGAAAGTAAATTAAACTTAGCATACAAGCCATTAAAAGATAAGGAAAGTTTCCTATTTTTAAATTTACAGCTTGTTGCATGCCAATTTGGCTTATTTGCTTGAGGATTATCTTCCAGATTACTCGTCTACATGAATTACAGAGATCCAATCTTGGGAGTCATGTTCAAGTCCTTCTATGGGCCTCCATGAATTTGCTTGAGCCCAAGTTGCTTGAATTAGCCCATTAAGTGCCTTCTAGAATTTCTTGGCTCAGGCTCTTGTAACCAGACCAACTAGAACTTAGATTGGATCAACCACCTTCCTTGCTCTTGAGTTTTCCACGTTCCAACATTCCTCTCCTCTTGAAAAGGATTTGTCCTCAAATCATCACCTACATTAAAAGGACTCAAATCATAACATTAAAAGTAGCACTCACACCATACTCACTGGCAAATCCAGCTTGTAAGTGTTATCGTTGATCCGATCGAGGACTTGAAATGGACCATCTCCTCTAGGCAACAACTTTGACTTTCTTTGTTCCAGAAAACACTCCTTCCTTAAGTGCAACCACACCTAGTCTCCGGGTTCAAAAATAAGCTTGTGACGTCCTCTGTTAGCTTGTTTGGCATATTGCTCTATCTTCCTCTCAATGTTGAGCCGTTCTTTTTCATGTATCTGCTTAACAAATTCATCTTTCTTCTTTCCATCTAAGTTAACATGCTCAGAAACAGGTAATGGTGATAAATCCAATGGAGTTAAAGGATTAAAACAATAAATAATCTCAAAAGGTGAATACTAAATAGCAGAATGAATAGAATGATTATATACAAACTCAACATGTGGTGAACACTCTTCCCACGTTTTGATGTTCTTTTTGATGTCCTATTCACTACCTCGATTTAACCATCAGTTTATGGATGACAAGTTGTAGAAAACAATAACTTAGTTCCTAGCTTACTCCACAAGGTCTTCCAAAAGTAACTCAAGAACTTAGCATCTCAATCGGAAACTATTATCTTAGGCATCCCATGTAACCTCACAATTTCTCTAAAGAACAAATCAACAATGTTGGAAGCATCATCTGTTTTGTGACATGGAATAAAGTTTGCCATCTTAGAAAATCTATCCACAACCACAAACACACTATCCCTTTCACGTTTGGTCCTAGGTAAACCTAACACAAAGTCCATTGAAATATCAGTCCAAGGCTCACTAGGAATAGGTAAAGGTGTGTATAATCCATGGGGTTGTACTCTCAACTTAGCTTGCTTACATGTGACACATCTACTTACATATCCTCTCAACATCTCTTTTCATATGTGGCCAATAGAAGTGTTCTTGTAATACGGCTAAAGTCTTTGCAACTCCAAAATGTCCCATTAATCCTCCACCATGGGATTCCTCACTAACAGACCTCTCAACAAACAATTAGGCACACAAAGCTTATTGTCTCGAAACAAGAATCCATCATGCCTATAAAACTTACCCACTGCATTTTCTCACAAACGTGAAACTCCTCACAAAAATCTTGGTCTAAAGGATATAATTCTTTAACAAGCTCAAAACCAAGCAACTTAGCATCAAGAGTAGAGAGTAATGCGCACCAATGAGAAAGTGCATCCACAACCACATTCTCCTTACCTTGCTTGTAACAAATGACGTAGGGAAACGTTTTGATGAATTCCACCTAGCGGGCATGCCTCTTGTTTAGCTTTTGTTGTCCCTTCAAATGTTTCAATGATTCATGATCAGTATGCATCATGAATTCCTTTGGCCATAGGTAGTGTTGCCAAGTCTTCAATGCTCGAACCAATGCATACAACACCTTGTCATAAGTCAGGTAATTAAGCGTTGCCCCACTTAGTTTTTTGTAGAAATATGCAATTGGTCATCCTCCTTGCATAAACATTGCGCCTATACCTACACTGGAAGCATCACATTCAATTTTGAATGTTTTAGAAAAATCAGGTAAAGCAAGTAAAGGAGTGTGAGTAAGCTTGTGTTTAATAAGTTGAAACGCCTTTTCTTGTTCTTCTCCCCACTTGAACCCAATGTTCTTCTTGGTTACTTCAGTGAGTGGTGTGGCCAAAGTATTGAAATCTTTCACAAACCGCTGGTAAAAAATAGCAAGTCTAAGAAAGCTCGGTACTTCTCCAATGCTTGTGGGACTCAGCCATTCTTGGATAGCCTAGACCTTTTCTTCGTCAACCTGTATACCTTGAGCACTAACAACAAAACCAAGAAATATAAGCTTATTTGTGCAAAAGGTACACTTCTTGAGGTTAGCATACAACTTCTCTAAAACAAGTTTCAAATGTTCAATATGATCAGCCAAGTTGTTGCTATAGATCAGATTATCATCAAATAAACAACGACAATTTCACCAATAAAAAGCATGCAAAACATGGTTCATTAAGTGCATAAATGTGCTGGATGCATTAATTAAACCAAAAGGCATTACCAACCACTCATACAAACCTTGTTTTGTTTTGAAAGCTGTCTTCCATTCATCTCCCTCTTTCATGCGAATTTGATGATATTTGCTTTTCAAGTCAATTTTAGAAAATATACAAGCACCATGCAATTCATCTAACATGCCATCTATGCAAGGAATGGGATGTCGATAATTTACCGTGATGTTATTGATGGCTCGATAATCAACACACATTCTCCAAGTCCCATTCTTCTTAGGTACAAGTAAGACTGATATTGGCATGAGCTCATGCTTTCTTTCACGTACCCCTTCTCCATCAATTAGCTTGCCTATCATTGGAGTTCCTTTGTCTCCTCAAAATTACACTTATAGGCTGGTCGGTTTGGAATTGTAGCGCCAGGTACAAAGTCAATTTGATGCTCAATCCTGTGGATTGGAGGTAAACCTTGTGGTGCTTCCTTGGGAAAGACATCCTTATAAATGTGCAAAAGAGAAACAACAGAACTAGGCAAGGCGGAATCAAGTTCATTGGTGTTTAATAATGCCTCTTTGTACATTAGTACAATCATTGGCTGGTTAGAAAAGAAAGCTCTTCTCACATTACTCGCTCTTGCATAAAAGTTTGTTTTTCTCTTTGTTTTTTCCTCATTGGGTGAATTTTCTTTTGTATTGGCCTTCTCAATTTTCTCTCTTTTTCTCTCCTTTTTCTCAGCCTCTCCTTTTTTTTTTTTCTCTACACTCCAACACTTAATTTTTTACTCTCTTTTTTCTCCTCTCCTTTTTTTTTTTCTCTACACTCCAACACTCAATTTTTTACTCTTTTTTTCTTTCTTTTTCTCATTTTCTCTTTTTGGAACCTCACTTGATCTTCATGGACCTGTTTAGGTGCAATTCGTGGTGAATATGTCTATTAGAGGAAAATTATATGAAATTGTGCAATTCATGATATTAGTATAATGTGAATATGTGTAGTTTGTGATTAATATTAGTATGTATATGTTAGTTTTTGAATACGTTGCATAGGTACAATGTCTTACGAATTCGATAATGACCAGTACGAGAAGGAGTACGAAGGCTACACTTCATCTACAAAGCAATATAGCAAGGGAAACTATCGTAGTAAGCCACGAAGGCGAATTGAATTTGATCCAAAAGTAGACTTTGACCGAAGGGCAACATTAATGAAAAAAATTTATCAGATGAGGAAGAAAGGTTTAAAAGAATTGAAGTGACTTTTGATTCGAAAGGCTAACCGGAAGGCGCACCCGGTCATGAATTAAGTAGTTGGATCGGAGTCCTTAGTCGAGAGCACGTTCCAATATGGACAAAAGATTGGAGGTCTAAGGATTTAGATAAAGCAAAAGATGTGATTTGGATAGAGATATACGAAGCTTTCACAGTTGAGGATTGGTATAGGAAAATGGCTTTAAAGGTTTGCGGCAAATTAACAAAGGGGTTCAGATTCGACCTCTACGTTACCTTCGTACAGCCATATCTTTCTATTTCAGAGGAGGATGTAAATATATATAAACGGCCTCCTACGGTAGCACACTACTACCCCTCCATAAACGATGAAGATTGGGAAGCTTTTGTGAGGTATCGACGATCCAGTGATTTCCAACTGCTATCATCAAATGCAAGGAAAATAAGAGCAGAAAATGAATATTGCTCTATGGTTGGCCAAGTGGGATATAGAGAGCTCGAGCAATCCATAGTACGTTACTAATTAACTCAAACTACATATATGAATTATTGCTACATTACTATGTTACTAACATAGCGTAACACAGTTTGCAAAGATAGGCGTGCAACCAACGTGGGAGGAGTTGTGGGTAAAACCACGTCAAGGTCTCAATGGCCAGTTTAAAAATCTAAAAGTAGCAGAGATTTTCAACTTGATTATAAGTCTATTGAACACGAACAATTAATTTGTATTTTACTATGGGTGGATGAAGGATTGCTTGAATGACATGGTTGTATTGTTCTTGTACAGGATGAATACACAAAGCAACAAAGTCAAGGGAGCTTCCAATCGATCGGTAATGATGACATTTTGACGAGGGCACTAGGGAAACTGAAACATTTAGGACGTGTTCGCGGTCAATCAAAGTTTGTGAAGCAGTCTCAATACTTCAACCTCCAACCAGGATTGTCAAAATTGAATTCTCAAATGTCAAAGATGTAGATGGAGATTGCAAAACTCCAAAGTCTTGTGACTGAGCTCATTTTCCAAGGACGTGCTAAGTCGACGGATGATAGCATCTCACAATGCAATAGCTTCAAAGCTAGTTGTAACCCTCGCAATACTATAGCAGAAGCTGTAGAAGCTCTAGGAGCTCCAGAAGCTCCAAAAGTCCAATTGTCACCTCCTCGTCAAGAGCCCGAACAATATAGGCTCTTCGTTGAGGATAGAGTTAATGGTGGGTGTACTCTTATTGTGCTTGGGAAGGTGTGGATGGAGAGCCTTTCAACTGATACAGTTCATGGATGACCATTAGAGGAAGAGAATGTGTGTGTTAGCATCACTACCATCAGAGTTAGAACAGCTGAATTGCCTGTTCCAACACTTGAAGCAACAACTATGGGTGAAGCAGCAGGAAGCTTTGTTGCATGGCTGAAAAGATTAGTTGAAGTCATCACATTGACAAAGATGAGTCGAGAACCTAGTCATGTTCCCTAAGATCTAAGCGAAAAGAAGCGACAAAAAAAGAAAATCTCTCTAAAAGCAAGAGAATCACAACCTGAGGTTCAACAACGCCAAGGACAAACCGTTGCTAATGAGCACCTATGTGCATTTAACTTCGCTTTAGTACCTCAAGAATTTATGTAGTTAGCTCTATACGCACATTCTTTCATGCTCGATTGGTCGACCATTCAGTGCCCGATACCGGTAAATGTCACTGGCAATGATTTGCCTATCTATGTGGGGTATGAAGACATTTATGACTTCATCAGCTTCAAAGAAATCGGAGCAAACTGTATCCTTGTATACCTCAGGTGATAACTCTAGCCTTATTTCAGTATTTTAAATATATACGTAAAGTTGTAAGGTGTTTTAAAAAAATTCACTGTAATATTTTTTATTGTAGTTTTTTGGTGGAATATTGTGAACTTCAAGGCATGGCGTAAAATTTCGGCTTCATATCTCAGGCCATTGTTGCAAGTAGTGCAAGAGACCTGCAGAGTGATCATAGAGAGCGTGCCACTTCATTCCTCTACCTATTAGCTGAAGCACCGAGGGGGAAATTATTCTTCCTACCATACAACGTTGGAAAACATTGGATGTTAGGACTTATTTCGCCATGGGAGGACCAAATATATTGGTTTGACCCCCTCGGACACCCACCACGTAAGGATTTCTTATCAGTCACAAGATTGTAAGTATTAATATTGTCTTACAAAATTAATTGTTTTTAGTCTCACATAATTGTATCGTCTATTAATTTATTTATTATTTAAACATGATACATTATTAGGGCGTTTAACGATTGGAAGCTTCAAGCAGGAACTGGTGTCACAACCCGACCGAACGGAACGTTATATTCTAAACGTAAGTGTCCAAGACAACAAGGAAACATAGAATGTGGTTTTTTTATTCTATGTTTCATGCGGGATATAATTACAAGTGGTATACAATCCTTAGGAAAAAAAGATTTTTATATACATACAGATATACATGAAGTTATATTAGAGTGGGTACAATTTGTAAATAGGTTTGTGCTTTTCAGATAGGTACACATCATAGTAGATTAATAAAGTGCTCAAAATAGCTCAAATGTAAAATGATCTTGTAAATACAATGCAATTTTTAATATACAGAAACTATTGTATGTAATTAGGGCCTTGATGTAAGGGACAACATACGGGACTGGCCATCCTGTGGGAAATTCAAATAATGGGAGAATTTATTTTTTAGAAAATACCAAATTTCCACTACTATTTTTTGTGAAAACTGTCATGGAAGGTGGAGCTTCCACGACGGTTTTAGTCAAAAACCGTCGTGGAAGCCCCCCACCCCCCACGACGGTTTTTACAAAAAACCGTCGTGAAAAATTAGCACTCCCACTAATCTCGCGCGCCTATTTTTCTATTACATGACGGTAAAAAACCGTCGTGAAAACTCAGTCTTATTCCACGATAGAAGTTTCCACAATGGTTTTTTAACCGTCGTGAAATTTTTACACGACAATTATAAACCGTCGTGGAATCCACATTTTGTACTAGTGAGAGTAGTATTGGGTTTATCTAACATTGATTGCAAAAAGGATGATGATTATGGTGGAAGCATGATTCAAGGGTACTTTGTGCATTTCTTGTAATATCCTTTAACCAAATAAATTTTATTCTGTTAGCATAATTAACTTAACTTATAGGAGATTTTATTACTTGATTAATTCTCTCCTATTTTTTTTTTCAAACACTGTGACATGCTAATCAAAGTGTGAACCGATATCGATCAAAGTTTAATCGTATATTGTTTTTGACTGTATTAAGTCCAAAACTTTATTTTAGACTTAGTAAAAATGTGAACTTGACTTTATCAGTATCTGGGCTCAATAATGACAGTTTTTAATAGTGTCCTTATCTGAGTTGGTATAGCATTTTTCGTCGATATAGTTACTCGCATAGCTCTGTTTTCAAATTAATTGGCAAGTAAGGATCTAATTTGAGTTAGAGAATTTCTCAGCACACTGCTAACTTAGTACTAACCTAGAATTCTCATAATTAATTTTCTCGAGTTCTTTACAAATAAATTTCTCCCGCCTTAGTTACAGTGAAATTTATCAATCTCTTTATTAAATTACAATAGTTAATAAATTAACTATAGAATCTTTTATAGAATTTTTTTAGAACAATCATATGTTTATTCTGTAAATTTTTCAATCATGTATTTCATACACAATGTTTCCAAGAAAATCCTTGAATTAAATAGGTAAATTATACTATTTAATTCTAAGATTTTCTTGGTCATTACAACAAAAAGAAGAAAAAGATGGTTATGAATAGACATACTTTCAGATTTTTTATCTCGTTGCCTACTACTATTATTGCCCACCTTATACGTATAACAAGGTGCATGTAACATTGGTGAGTGGGGGATATTATAATAATAATAATAATAATAATAATAATAATAATAATAATAAAATGTAATAGTAGATGTGCATGTTGAGGTGTATTTATTAACTTTGTACATATGGGTTGATTCTTGATGACCATTTTTAGCAGCTTTTCAGAAGTAGTTGTAGCAGGTTTTTTTTTTTTTTTTTTTATTGGTCTTGTTATCATAATGGATTTGCATGTCAGATGGAGACCTTCATGTAGTATTAGGTGGATTTTCTTATTTGAATATATTTTTTCTTCCTTCTAAAAAGAGTCCTACTTTTTCTTCACCTGGCTCAAATTATAAATAAGTGTGAATTAGAAGAAAAACGGGGTTAAGAAAGAGAAAGAAAGTCTGAGAGCCCATTCAGTGAAGTAAGGAAAAATTCCTATTCTAGATAGAAAAACTAGTATAGTTATTCCCTAGAAAAATCATACTATTTTATATATTGTGTACATAGCAGATTTAAAAAAAAATATGAGATCAATATTTGTTACTGTTTGTTGTCTACTCATCAATCTATTAGTGTGAAGGCTTGGCTTAAACGACTGTCAAAGTTTGAAGTAAGAAAACCCTAATAGGCTTCAAATGGTTTAAGCTATAATCTCCTATATGTTATGAATTAAAATTCAATACCTACTCTCGATAAACAAATGTTTTGAGAAAATTTTTATTTGTCACCTGTCCGTATTTCCCCTGCACATTTATATGCAAAATTTCCAACACAACATTACATGATCTAGCCCACTTGACAATGTGATGAGAGCAAAATTCACATCTCTTGGTATCCTCATTGGCTTACAATTATGCAAACAAGTACGGAATGGATCACAATCTTGCTTAATATCACAACAATGGAATAGAAAATGCATTTTTTTTATTTTTATTTGTCAAATTATTTTCCATAAAACACAAATAACTTGGACCAGCCAACAAAGAAAATAAGGAAGCATAAGTATCATTTCAAAGAGGAACAAAAAAAAAAAAAAATCTTATTTTTACTTGAAATGAAGTTGCTTGATGATAAGATGATAAATCTACAAGGATGTATTTGTCCAAAAAAAAAATCTACAAATGAGGAAATGAGAATGTTGCCATTCCTCCGTCGTGCCAGCCAAGCTCCGTTGCAGGCTTCATTGTCCCAACTATCCAACGGTGCAAGCCCAAATCACTCGAGCCCATCCCTGCATGTAGATTCGCGACCCCCTCGGCGGAACCACCATCGACAACAAGGTTGCAGCCCATTGTAGTTTGAGATAATATTGAGTTGCCATCAAATTCCCATCCTCTTCCTCCAAGCACATCGGCAGCATGCTTGTTTTAATCTGCTCCTTTTGTTTTTTTAATTATTTTTTTGGTGTTCTATAAATTGATATACAAATAATTTAATGTGTGTGAGCTCACATGACTGATGGTGAACTTGTGTGTTTTTCACCATTGGATATAGATCAAATCGACAAAAAAATTCTCCATTGAAAAACAATATTTTTGCCCCTCACCAAAGACATGCCCTAAAATTAAACAAGGAGAATTTAGTTATCATGGCCTTTATAGTCATTGCAAGAAAAATGTCCTTTAGTGATCATATTTAAAAGTTGAATTTGGCTGCTAACAATTTTATGCACGTAAAAGTCATTGCTAGAAGTGAGTAAGTAAAAGTATTTAAGAAGCACAATTTTTTGTTCTCGCTTTCCCTCGATGTTAGTCTTAATTAATTTACGTATTGGATTCTTAAAACAAAAAAAAAAAAAAAAAAAAAAAAACTTGAAATTATTAGCTCTCAGAGTACTAGACCAACTTGTTTCACAAAATCTACGTATATTCTTTGTCTCCAAAATACAATGATTTCGTATGGAGATTGGGGGCATGAAACAACGATATATAGAGAGTATAAAAGTTGAAAAGAAAGAAAGAAAGAAAGAGTGATGGCCAGGAGAGAATATGAAACGTGCGGTGCTTGGGTGCAATCAAATCTTTCTGTATGTGACGGAAGAATCCGCCTCCGGGTGGTGTCTAACACGTGCGCTCTGCTAAGATTCGCGTCAGCATTATTTCCTTCTGTGTAATTAACTTGTATAACATATTATTATTAACATATTAACATATTAAGTCTTCTACTCTATCAAAATGATATGGTCTTTTTCTAATTTTTTAAAAGAACTCTTTTCAGCCCCTTTGGGCTATGACCCGAGCCCCTCACATGGGGTGGGCCGCACCATATGAGGGGCTCGGGTCATAGCCCAACGGGGCTATTTAGAACTGCTCTTTTTTTATGACTTAAAAAAAGGACTGATGTCCTTGTATCCCTGCTAGTGAGATTGGATAAGCCGTACCGACAAAAACTATTATTATCAGATGACAAAGGATCCTAAGCACATATATGTTCTTTGTCTTAGCAATCCTATGTTCCCACTCTAACGATGTTAACTCTAATGTTTTTTTTTTTTTTTTTTTTTGTTAGACCTCCAAGTTAACCTTATTTGCTCTAAGACGAAGGTTGGGACATCAACCCAAAAATAAAGATTAAATCGTCAAAAATGAAGGGTCAGTGGCTCACGTATTAAATCAATAAAAAGGGTCAGTGGGTCACTAAATTCTCATTCAAATTTCAAACTACAATAAGACAAGGTCCTATAATGTGAAGTTAAAGAATATGTTAATATTAGGACAAATGCCTTTAAAGCATGTAATATTTTGTAATATAAATAAATAAAGTGAAATTTCATTATATTTTGTATGCATATATTTTGAATACTTTATAAATATCATTAAAACTTATAATTATCTACGAGACCTTAAATATTATATATGTATTGTATACAATAGAATAATATTTAAATATTATAATCAAAACAGTCAGCAATATATAATTAATTATTATAAATTAATTATTCAATTAAAGTATGAAGTATTTAATTGAATGTTACTAATGCATGTCATTTCTATTGAGAATAGAATGGTCTAATTTGAACTTTATTTAAGCGAAGCATTAAATGAGTGCACTCTACATAATGAGATTATGTAGAACTGGGACATGGTGTTATATGAATGGTTAAATAATTTTATTCGAATATAGCAAGTTTTAATTATATCGACCAATAGTCATATAGAAGATCTTAATTTTGAGTTATTAGTAGACTCCAATTTGTGGAATTATGTCTTTTGATTTACTTGGTATAGATTCAAGAATTTAATCCTATTCCTTGTATTTTAGAGACATAATGAAGTAAGTAGCTAAGAATGTTAAAATTATTAAACAAGAAAGATATATAATTTTCATAAGTATTGATTTGAGTCTTGAATAATACAAGCGCTTAATTTGTAATTAAGTTAATGAAATTATTACTCACTAGAAAAACAACACTCAAGGATAGAGAAGTAATTAGAAAGTTTAACCCAGCTCTAATTATGAATTGTTTATATAGGATCAATTTTCATACAATGACTATATCAAAATTACGATAGATGACTCTAGAATATGAGTAATTATATCCACAAATTTCAGAGTGCAATTCTAAGTTTTTAGTAGAGTAACATATGAATTAATAAAAGAGTAGTATAATAATTAAAATGCTTAATTAATATATTGGTTCTATTAGAGCTTGAAAGTGTGCGCCCAAAAGTCCCCTGCCATCCTTGAAAGCATTGTTTGAATAAGTGAAATTACTGGTTTAATTAATTAATTTAGAAATATGAAATTCTAAATTAAATACCACTAAAAAAATAGTAACTAATTTTAAAAATACGTGATGGGTTCCACCCACCATCTGTTTGGCACATACTTTGCAGGTTAGCATTCCTTGTACAGTCTAAGATTTGTTGTCCAAGTTACCTTTTCTAGAAATTTTTTATTTTGATAAATATGATTTATTCAAATTTGAAAATTTAAATTTAGAAACAAATCAGAGGGGAACAAACATAATTTTTTCTCTCCTTTTCCCTTTATTAGCACCACACATACATATGGTATCTTTGTGCGTCGAGTGTACTACATATAGGGAAAGGGAAGTTAATCTCTTTTATTTAAATTAAATATGTGATATTTAGAATTAAAATAAAGGAACTTTTCAAAATTCCTCAGGTCGCTTTTTCTTTATAAATAGAGTTTTCCTCTATTCATTCTATTCGTAATTGAAAGTCTTGGTTAGACTGTAAAATTTTTGCTAGTTTTTCCTAGCAGTACACATGTAGAAAAGGGAGAAAAAAGATAAGAAGTATTCTTCCAATCCCTGTCTCACTTTACTCATGTATTGAGATTAGTAAGAAATTAAAAGTTAATTGAGTGATCCTAGGAAACCCTAATTCCGTCTACACCCATATGTATGTTCAACTGATGTCTAGTATTAGGTGAAGAAGACGGTGGTTTTATATAGAGAATAATTCCCATTTTTCAATTTCCAATCTGCTCACTTTAACAAAATAAACATAAATAGTATATATATTTATTAAGTGTTGAATTGATAAACTCTATAGCATTGTTTTACAAAAATTTTATGGAAACTTTTGTTATATACATTTTGCACCTTTACTATGTTTCAGTATATTTTCTCTCAAAACATTTTAGAAAACCAACAGTTAAAGTAACAAAAAATCTATATTAATCGATAACTTAAAAATTATTTCCTAAAGGATGAATACTTTATTATGACTAATAGGTTAATTTAATTAATCTACATTAATCAATAAATTAAAAATTATTTCCTAAAGAAAAAATTCTTTATTACGACCAATAGGTTATTTTAATTAAACTATCAATTTCACATTAGGAGCATCCTTCTTCAATTTTGCTTGTTCGTTTAAGTATTGAAATATTTTTAGCTAGCATTGTTGGGATAGATGCTTTTAAAACATATGATATTTTACATTAAACATTATTTATGTATAAATAAATTGAATTTTCTTTTATATTTTTATGCATATATTTTGAATACTTTATGAATATTACTAACATTTTCATAATCATCTATATGACAATACATATTGCCTATAAGTGTTTTATACAAGAGGATAATATTTAAAGATGATAATTTAAATAGTTAACAATATATAATTAATTATTCAATTAAAGTATGGAATCTTTAGTTCAGTGTTACTAGTGTAGATTATTTTTATGAGAACTGAACAATTTTATTCCAACTGTTAATCTAGCGAGTCATTAAAGGAGTGCACTATATATGATGTGATTATGCAGGACTGAGACATGATCTAATATGACAGATAAATAATTCCTTTAAACTCATTAACGAAATTAAGTCTTTTGGTTTACTCAATAAGGATTCGAGATTGTTAATTCTATCCCTTGTATTATGGAGGCATAATAAAGTAAAGACTTGGGAATGTTAGTACTACAAGAAAGAATCCATTAATTCCTTATTAAGAATTAGATAAATAATTTTCTAGAGCAGTGATTTGGGGCTTGAATAAAATCAACACTCAAATTTGTGATTGAGTTCAAGAATTTATTATTCATTAGAGAATAAATAGCACTCAATAACAAAAATTTATTTAGAGAGATCAACATATATCCACCTAACTCTAATTATGAATTATTTATAAAAGATTAATTCATATACAATGGCTATATCAAATAGACAGCTCAAGAGTATAGTTCCAAGTTTATAATGGAATAACTTAGTATTAATTAAAGAGTAACGTATTAATTAAAAAGTTTAATTAATATATTGGTATTATTCGAGCTTGAAATTATGAGTCTATTAGTCCCTCGCCATCCTTGCAAACATTGTTTAGACAAGTCAAATTTAATAATTAATTTAGAATTGTAGAATTTAAATTAATACCACACATAATAAATTAATTAAATTAATTTACAATATTAAATAATAAAATTATTTAATATTAATGAATTAATTTTGGAAGACACAATGGGGTCCCAATGAACACTCATCTTTTTTATGGATATTTACATTAATTTAATATTAGAATATGATATTTTAAGTGCTATTATTATTTATGTTAAGTAAATTAATTTTTTGTTTGGTAATGTAAGCTATCAGAGCATTTTTCAATCCAAACGGCATCACTAGAAACTCAAAGTGTCCATACTAGGTCTTGAAAGCTGTTTTGGGGATGTCCTCTTCTTTTATCCTAAGCTAGTGGTATCCTGACTGTAAATCTATCTTTGAGAAATACCGTGAACCTCCCAACTGATCAAATAGTGCATTGATCTTAGGCAGAAGATACTTGTTCTTCACAATGACCCGATTTAGCTGCCAATAATCTATGCATAGCCTAAGGGTTCCATCATGCTTCTTAGCAAATAAAACTGGTGCTCCCCACAGCGATGTGCTATTTTAGATATATCCCTTGTTAGCAAGCTTTTGAAGTTGCTTTCTCAATTCTTTCATCTTTGCCAGTGCCATTCGATAAGATGCTACAGATATCAGAGCTGTTCTTAGAAGTAACTAGATGCCAAACTCAAGGTTCCGATGCAGTAGTAATCTTGGCAATTCGTTGGGGAAGACATCTTCATACTCATCAACTACTGAAATTGTTGTATTTCTTCTCGAGGCACTAGGCTCTCCATCTAGGTTCATGAGAAAGGCATAGCAAGCTAGATTCTTTCGTCCTCTGAGACATGTCTTCATAAGACAACCACTCATTATTCAATCATTACCACCCTGGTAAGTGATCATCGTTCCCCTATCAAACACTAGGGTCACTCTCCTAAGTTGGTAGTCTACAACCGCATTGTATCTAGACAACTAGTCTATTCCTAAGACTATATCATATGAACACATGGGGATTACAATCAAATTACTTTTCATATTCTCATCCGCAATCTTTATTTTACATGATTTACATATATTGTTCACACACACCTGCCCCAAGTATGAGACAATAACTAAGGGTTCATCAAACTCTTCTATCTCTAATCCCAAGGCATGTACAAAAAAGCTTGAAATGAGAGAATGAGTGGCACCAATATCGAATAAAACATGAGCTAAAGACTGAGAAACTAGGACTGTACCACAGACGACTACGTTACTGGTCTAGGCATCCGAACTCCCTAATGTCATAGTGTGAACCTAAACTAGGGCTTTCCCTTTTCCTCTACCAACATTGCTATGTTCTGGATTAGCCGGTCGATATTGATACGGTGAAGGTGACTGCACGCTAGTTGTATTTGAAGCTCGATACTGAGGGGCATTGCACTGAAAGTTCTACAGCTAGTGTCCTTCTGCTGAGCATGGTAGTTGTTAGGGAGAGAAGTAATGGAACTATAGCTAAGGGAATTGTTGAGGCTGAGGTAGAGTCTGAGGCTGAGGCTAATAGCTGGCTCCTTCCCCGGCCTGAAGTCCTAGACGAGCACTCCTAATCGGGCAGTTCCTCTTGGTATGTGCTGGCTGCTGGCAATAGCTGCGCCCGCTGCTAGATGAACTGCTGCTTTTACTATTCACGTTACCCTGTTGGCTCTTCCTTTGAATTGGACAGTTGTTGGTGCTCCTTGTGTCGCTCCTTTGTAGTCCCCCTAACATCCTTGCTCGATCCTCCTAGTATTGCATATAATCACTTTCCACAAATATTGTTGATGACACAAGCTCACCAAAATTCTTGAGTCTTAGGGCAACCACCTATCGTTGAATAAAAGCCTTAAGCCCTTCTTGAAACTTCATGCACTTCTTGCGCTCCGATGCCACTACAAATAGAGCAAACTTGACCAACTCATTAAACTTTGCCTCGTATTCTTGAACTAACATATCACCCCACTATAAGCTATAGAATTCAGTAGCCTTTTGGTCTTGATGTCCTTGCAAAAAGTAATGGTCATAGAACAGCTCCTCGAACCTGTTTAAGCTAATGTTCTCATTGTTCTTTAGGCTTTTAGCTTACTTCCAACAAGTATTAGCACTACCTTCAAATTTATAGGCTGCAAACTCTACACGATACTCTGTTGGCATGCCAAGGGTATCTAAGTTAAATCTAACCAATATTCAGCTGCTTGCGGGTCCCCATTTGTATCAAAAGTTGGAACAGAAGCATGTTGAAACTCTTTAAAGTACATGTGCGGATGACTAGCCTTGGAATCCTCCAGTCTTGCCCTTGCTACCATCTGCCAGAATGTAGCAAGCATTGCCCCCATTATACCTTTCTCATTTCCTGGGTTCGCATCAGCAGTAAATGAACAACGCCTTGGTGCTATTCTCTCACTTCTAAAAATAAAATTTGGACTGTCAGTGGTATTTCATTGTCATACCTATGCGTGCACAACTCCCAAGGTTCATAACCTAGGGCTCTGATACCATTTTGTCACGCCTTGTAATACAAGAGGTGACATGGCAAGTTGATTAAGTTAATTAAGTTAAAATTTAATCAGAACACAAGTTTAAGAATTTTATTATTTATAGAAAATGTGACAATTTAAAACCTTTTTAAACAAATATTTAAGATAGTAACAAACAGTGTGGAACATGATAAAATGAAATAAAATAAAATAAAATAAAGAAAGAAAAAATACGTGTTGGGTCCCACCAACCTACAACTTGTGCACACACATAGTATCGACAACATTTAGATTACAACCACAGTCCAAAATAGAGAGAGAAGTTAAAATAATACATGTCTTGATTAATTTATACAATAACCTACTCGGAGTCTTGTACTGCACGCAAGTCCGGTCTGCGGACCCTTCATCAATCCTAAGCTGAATCCCACCTAGAGGGGGAAAGGTTTAAAAAAACAAATAAAATGTGAGCGCAAGGCTTAGTAGGACTATGCTTTAAAATCAATAAATAATTTAAATATAAAATTTATCTTTCAAGGAAATAATTAGAAAACAAAATTAAATAAATAGATTCATTTAAATAAGTCTTATTAAAACAGTTCCTCTAGAAAGTACCTTTTTATGTTTCTTGGGCAAACCGAAGTGGCCTAGCTGAATTTCGGGACTTGCTCCTAAGGTCGCACGCTGCATGACCCGATCTTTGATATGGCATCATGCCCGTCTATATATTTCTATAGTTATTAAAATCTCTTTTTACTAAATATTTTCATTTACATTTATTATGTCGTTCATTACAAAAATCACCTCAATCTACTGTTTGTGAAAACAACCAATAAAATCCTTTCTCAATCAATCATTGAAAACATTTGACAAAAATCCTTTTAAGGCCAAAATTATTTAAAAACTAGACTACGAAGCAAAGAGGGTAGAAGTCCTACCACAATATTCGTGTCGATATCCAACACTGCAGTCCTGATCCGCTATATCTTAGCTCCACGAAACTACGAACAACCTTAAATAGGAACTATGTTTATCAATATCTAGCTTAAGATATCCTATGTTGCTAGGCTACCCAATGGCGTCCTAGTGTGCCACTTGTGCTGATAAAATCATACCACAAGATTAAATTCTCAATTGGGGTTCAAAATAGTGAAAACGGATTAAAAATGACAAATTCTCATAAAGCCTAGTCGGCCTACCGGTTCCTCTGGTTTGGCTTGCCGAACTGTATAGTTTGGCCTACTAACCATCTGGATCCGATCGGCCAATCTTTTTCCAAGTTCGGCCTGCTAGATTCATGAATCTAGCCTGCCGAACTGGGAAAATTCTAAAATTTTCCAAAATCAGGTCTCGGCCTCTAGAGCTCAATTCTCATTTTTACCTCTTCTTCCCAATTCCCATGCATGAAAAACACTCGTAGAAGATAGAAAAACATAATAAAACACATTTAAACTAATTTAAACAAGGTTTGCATAGAAAAATCCAATAAATTTTGAAAATGGAAAAAATAAAGAAAAATGAAAAATCTTGATTTAAATCCGTTTTTAATCAAACCAAGCTTTGATTCTAGATGTTTTAAGTTTCTCTAACTTAGATTAAAGGTTTTCTAAGCTCAAACGAGCTTGGATTTCAAAATGCAATGAAAATAGAAAAATTTAGAAAAGTTTGAAATTTTTTTTAAAAAAATAACCTTGGATTTAAGCTTTAAATTGAATTTGTGATCATCCAAACGTGTTTCGGAACTTCCAATCCACTGAAAATCGAAGCTTAAGCATGATTTTGAGATCAAAATTTGAGAGAAATAGGGAGAATGAGAGAGGCAGTGGAGAGAGAGCGTGAAAGGAGGAGAGAGAGAGAGTGAGAGGGAAAGAGTAAGGGAGAGTGAAATAAATAAAGAGGAGAGAGGTGGTTTGCTACAAGAAAACCGTGTGCAACACACAGATTTCAAACGGGATGTGTTCGGTATTTGACAAATTATTTTGTTTCAATATTTAAAATAACAAATAAAAATAATCAAAAATACTTAAAATAATTAACATAATTAGAAATAACATTAATTTTAAAAATATCACAAAATAGTCAAATTAAATTTAAAAATACATCATAGTACACTAATTCACCATTTTACATACTAATATCACTTAATTAATTTTGAGGCGTTACAAATTACTTAATAATAAGTCACTTTTTTAAACTTCTTTATAAGAGTGCAACTCCTATATTTACTCTTCTTCTACACAATATTTTTCTACGTTACATTATTATGATCTTTTCTTTCTTTCTTTTCCCTTCTTTTTTTTTTTTTGAAAATGTAACTTCATTTATACTAAAAATAGTACAAACTAAATCTCAAATGTCGTCTATCAAGGACAAAAATTATCTCCGACTAAGGCTAAATTCACCAACAAAACCGAAGAAGCAGAGGGGGACAACAAACAGGCATCGAGACCCAAGAGGAAAAAATCCACTCAACGGCACAAAACCAAGAGCACAACAAAGGCTTTTTATAATGACCTATTGATCGATATACCGAACCGACTAGGCCTAAGACCTCCGAGTGGAGACATAAAAAATGGCATAAAATCAACATATATTCCATATTATTCTAATTGATTGTGTTTCCTTTATTAACTTGAATTAGTTGTCTGATTGATTTTTTGATTAATTATACAAATTATATTGTTGACTATCTTAAAATAGTCACATGTACCTTGTATTTATACCCTTAAGTTATATGAAATGATTATTTAGCCAATTCATCAATTATAAATGACTTAGCCTAGATATAAATCTAGCCAAACTAAACTACATACCCCTCCTCTGTCAAGCGGGTATACCAAACCCAACAAGTTCGGAGATAGAAACCTATCTCAATTGTTACAAACCTAACAACAAAACATAATAAACAAACGCATAGAGGCGACACTCTCACCTCCTTTATTGAACAAATGTAACCAAAAACACAGAAACAATTTAAAAGGGGTTGAGACTCATTAGGAGGAGCGCTCTAGCGAAGAGTAGACTATCGGCGTAGCCGCTTCTTCTTCCCCCTGGTTGTGAGTTGGCCCAAACTTTGGCAATTCTTTCCCCTACTGACATCCTCTTCTGCCTCAGTTTCCAAGCTGATGCCGCAAGCACTAGATCCCCGGAGCTCGCCACCGTCGTAAAAGACTCTGTAATAAAGTCTGTATTTAACACTTCTTATATATATATATATATATAGATGCATAAAACAAGAAAAAAAAAACTAAATGAACACTTATAAAAGGGATCACAATCGACTATATGGCACTATTTAAAGCTTTTTGAATCAGCTATTCAAGAAATTTCATACATAAAACTGCTCTGTCTTGTACAAATTTACCAATTACCATGTAGAATCATACATACACACGCTTGCACAAATTTACCAATTACCATGTAGAATCATACATACACACGCTGTTGTTTGTGGGAAAATAAATATTCTTCTATGCTACATCATTTTCATCTTACTAACTATAAACCTTTAGTTTTTTTTTTTTTTTTTGGCTAAAGAGTAAATACTAGCCAGCCCTTTAGAAGCAAACATATATAATGTATGGTTCAGTAGCTTAATGCAGAAGAGTAGGGACAATTGACTGGCATTGTCAGGCAACCAGATTCATATTCCAGGCAATGTAAAAACCTAGAAATTAAATTGAGGAACAAAAGAATAGAACAAGCATAGATTTGTGAAAAGCAGAACATTTAATGCAAAACAAACATTCTCAGTGGCAGAATTGTTAAAATTTGCAAGCCTTGAATTTCATGAGCAAGTTAAAAAAATAAAAATTAAAAAATTAAAAAAAGAAGTGGGGAAGAGGTGCTCTAAGACAAGAAATAAAATATGCAAACTGAAAAACATAATGCGTGAATATGCATCTTGTGGAAATTTAATAAGGAACAAATTAATAAAAGCCAGAGAGCCATATAGCTTACGTTATAATATTGTTAACCTTGATGTTAGATTATTAGGAGTGTCATGCATACACTTTGACAGTAATTGCTGCACTGAGACCCATTGAATAATAATAATCGGGAACTTGTTAAACGCAGGACAAATGAATCAAATTAATAAGGTGAAGAGATTGCGCCTTGCTAAGTAGCTATGGATTCCCCAAAAAAAAAAAAAAATAAATAAAAATAAAAGTAGGAGCACTACATAAAGAGAAAGTTTTACAGATTTATGCAATTAAATAAAAAAACAATTTTCTAAAAAATTATTTTTTACATTATGGATTTTTATCTTGGTTTGCTGAGTTAATAATTTTGTAATATGTTCTTGTTTTTCTACTGCAAAGGACAGTTATTAGGTGTGTTTTTTTTTTTTTTTTTTTATGTTTTTCCCGCAGGAGTTTTTCAAGTTTGCTAAGTTAATAAATTTGTTACTCCACAGAGAGTTTCTTACTTAAAATTTGTATTATGGATTTTTTTTTTTATTTTTTTCATGCAAGAGCTTTGTGGGTTAGTCTGTTAATGAGTTTCTAAGTGCAGGGTAAACCTGAACCTTGGATGTAGACTTTTATAAATGAGTTTCTTAACAAGTTTTTGGGTATTTTGTTTCCCTTCTTTTTTCTAATAAAGAAGATAATATAGATGAGTTTTCCAGGGACAAACTAATGTTTTGGAAAGAAAAGGCATTTAATAAAGTCAAAATTAATAATTGGACCTAACAAAAAATAGACGACTCTATTTTTTCATTTAAACAAGTTGGGAATTTGATGGAGGGGCAAATTTGGAGATGAATCATTGATCAAGAGTAAAACATGTACATTTTAAAATTTGAAAGACATGTTAAAATAAGTAATATAGCACATGAAAAATTGGTAAAATTTTGTGAGCACCTATCATGTAAAATTTCTTCACTTTCACACTTAGTCCTGTCACTTTTGATCTTGTCAAACAGTGAGGTTGCCCAATTGAAGTTTATGAATCTCTCTCATTGTAGAAGAGACTACTCCCCCTTTTAATTCATTTTTAAGGGATCTCTTTTAATTCTGTTTTATCTGTGTTCTCAAAATATTCTGAGCATAGCATTGGGTAGGGACATGAGATACAACTATATTTCCTTCCTTTATCCAAATAAATGGAAATTAATGTTACGTAATTATGTCAATGTATTTTTTAAAGTTTGTTATGAAATGTTTTATAGGTGAGTGGAAAAGTACCATACATCTACTTAAAAATATTCTCCTAATAATTTCTTCATTTTTTTGGCTACAACTATCCTTGATAATAATCCAAAGACTGGAATTGATGAGAATAACAATTGTCTTGGTCAATTCATAACTTGGAATGATGAAATTATAGTTGATATTTCAAGAAAACAAAAAGCTTGTACAATATTCACGACTTTATAAAAATGCCATTGATATGAATGTTAATATTCCTAAGGATATTCTATGATCAAGGATCAACTATGTCACGCCTCAAAGCTGAGATTAATGACGTGAAGATGTAATTTAAAAATAAACCCATTTAAAAAAAGATTAACAAATTTCTTAAATAAATTACCAAAAAAATAACTAACTTTAGACATTAAAAATTAAGTTCACTATTTTATACGATTTTAAATTCTGGGGGAAAAGACACTTTGACCCTCCATGAAATAAAATCGTTAATATACCCATTTAAGTTTTCCAAAATGAGTTCATGTTACTAGATTATAATAACATAAAGAGTCCAATTTAAATTCAAATGGGTGAACTTTAAAGAAGTAGTACCGCTTCTGGCATCAACTGGAATTTTAGTAAAATTACCACAATTCGTGCATACAACAAGAAACATAATAACTAACATCCAACTAAATGACTAAATGTGGAGGCTGGAAAATGTCATAGTACATGAAATAGAAAAATTCATGAAAGTAAATTATTACATAGCTTGCAGAAAATACAACTAAATGAGGAAATGTCAAACATGTCGGTCTGGCTTATCCCAACCCATTTAAATTAGACCAAACACGTTTTATGTTGTGCTTAGTCTAACCCATTTATTTATCATGTTGTGTTGAGCCGTGTTTTTTTTAATATTCATATCATGCCTTTAATGTACTCGTATTTTAACATGCTAATAGCAAAATTATAGGTAAATAAGAAATATGAATATCGACGCAATTAAAATTTTTGATAGGAAAGTAAAATATAGAAAAACTCAAATGAGATAAAATCTTGTTTAGAACAAAATACTATATTGTAATTTTCGTAAGAAAATAGATAGACGTACATAATACATGAGCAATAACACAAGTAAATGTCTGTATACCTAATCAAATTACTGAACCTATAAAAGATGCGCACATGTCCTTTCATTGTAACTAACTGAATACAAGCTAACTACCTTCTGTTATTCAAACATGTTCTACAACTAATTACATATTAGCTATGAATCTGTATTCCCAACAACTTACCTCAAACTCATTGTGGAAAGACTTTCCAGTTTGAGTTTGCTTCGATTCATTGCAAAACTGGAAGCGGAGGTAGCTTTTGTAAACACATCAACCACTTTGTCTTGTGCTGGCACATGTTTGATCTCTAACTGTTTCTTCAGCACTCGTTCTCTGATAAAATAAAGAGTTAACTCTATATGTTTTGTTTTGCCATGTAGAACTGGGTTTGCTGCAAGTAACACTGTGTTGAGATTGTTACAGCATACAATAGGCAGTTTAGTTGAACTAGCTTTGAACTCACTGAGAAAAGCTTGTAGCCAAGAGATTTCTGCCATTAGATTTGCTAAACTTCGTGATTCAGGTTCTACAAAGGATCGTGAAATTGTGTGCTGCTTCTTTGAGTTGCAGGAGATGAGATTTGGTCCTAGATAAGTACAAAATCCTGAAGTTGATCTTCTATCATCAATATCAGATGTCCACTCCGCATCATAAAAACCAACAAGATTTAAACTCAAACACTTTGGTTTATGTAAGACCAAATCATTATCTATAGTGCCAACAAGATATCTCAAAATCCTTTTGATTGCATTCCAATGACATTCCAAAGGATTTTGCATAAATTGACACACATGATTCACACTATAAATTGTTAGACATGTATGCCCAAGTTCTGAATCTGTGATTTTCACGTATTGGAGTGAGCATTTAACTGTGAGTTATAGGTGCAGCTTGCATCTTAGCTTTACACAAAAGATCACTCACATACGTTTTTTTTAACAAATGTAAACTACCATAGAAGAGGTGCGTAGCTTGTATCTCTAAAAAATAATTAATCTCTCTGTTATACCCCTTAAGCTAACTAATGAGCTCGTGTAAAGCTTATTTAGTTAGGATAATAAGTATTAATCTTTCAATTTCATCATAAGTGTTATAATTTACTTAAAATATACTTTACAGTATGCAAGAGTTTTCAAACTGCTATTTCATTCATTTCCTTATTTACAATACATACATTATTCAAACTTAGTAATATGAACATAACTATACTATTACATCCAGACTTAGTAACATATATGTCTGTTCACAAAAAAAAACTACAACAGAACTACTAAGTTTTACAAAACAGAGTTCCAAGATACGTTTCGAAAGCTACTCTAAAACATGGCAAATGAACAAATCTCTATCTGGTAGCTCTGGATACTCTGTCAACCCCTAACCTTGTACACCCTTACCTACATCATAAGAACTATAATGAGCTAAAAGCACAGTAAGCAGAAACTAATGCATGGATAGAAACATTGAATGGGAATGCAATCAGACATTTTCTTTTATCCATTTTTGTAACAATTCTTTCTTCTTTCAGGTACCCTTAGAGTGTGGCACTTAACTGGTAATGATAGGCCGTGGTTTTTGGAACCTATTATCATTTTGGCCAATGTAACAATTATAACAAGTGGTTTCCATCTTGGTCTTTAGACCTCAAGTATTTTTCATATTCAGTCTCAGTCATTATGGCTTTTCTTTTCTTGGTTTTTCAACCACAAAGTATTCACCACCCTCTATTGGGTCCGCCAGTCCCACCAACATCCCATGCCTATCCGACCCCAATTAAGCACCACACCCCTTATTTTAGTTAAAAACCTCATTCTCTTTTGATCATATCACATGTTCTAATGTAAATCTCATGAGTCATGAATGCATTTCAACAACCTTTATCATTCCCAAATAACAACAATGAAATCATTGCACCTTAAAACATAATATGACATAGTTTTTGTGATGCAGTAAATAATAGTTTCTACTTACCATGAGTTCGATTTGCATTGAGTGAAAAGATTAATCCTCTTAGAAGATAGGATGTGCTAAAGGCCTAGCATTATAAAATCACATACCATTTAATTTCTCATAAACCAAAGTCATTAATCTAAGTTATATGTCCATATTACTATGGTTTTGCATTAACTCAAACACAAATTGGGCTAAACACAAAAAAGTCACAATGCTCACCTTTGGCCATGGAACATGCTATATTACTAAAATTAAGATTAAACATGAAGATTAAAAGTTCAATCATCTTAACAAATGTGTTCTTTAGCTCAGTCCTGCTACAAATTGTATTATGTCAAACACATAATCATTTTACCTCATTCTAGCCAAAATCATGTCTTCGATAAATAGATAACAATTCCAAACATCAAATATCATTAAGGGAGGCATATAATCTTATAAAAATAGCTAATACATGAGTATCAAGCATAGCATGAACTTGATTTTCTACTAAACCTTATTTTGCATTTTCTTTCTATGGATTTAGAAATAACATCCAAACTACTTCCCACCTATTTTTAAGCATTCAAAATCACTTAATAAACACTTGGGATCAATAGAAATAAAACACATAATCAGATTTCACATGATTATCAATTTTGCAAAGAAACTAGCTTAACTAGCATAGTTTGAGCTCAAATCTGTCCTAGTTTACTTTCTTCACATTAATAATCATATATAACAGAAAATAACTTTATTTCATGATAAGAAACATAAATTTAAAGGGTAGGGCTTGAAGTTAAGACTCTATTGGAGCTCAAAACACTTGATTTTCAAGCTCAAAATGGTGAAAACTTGGGGTTGGTTTTTGTAACTTGAATTTCGACGGTCTTGTTCATGTTTTTGTAAGCTTTAGGACATGGAAAATGGAGAGAAAGAAGTGTGGAGCATGCTGGACTTTTTTGGGGTGGCTAGGGAAGATAGGAAGCAAAACTAGAGTTTTCTAGTGCATTTAACTTAGTCAAAAGGAGGTGGGTTAAAGGAGGTGATAGCTTTGGAGCTTTTGCCATCCTTTTCTTGGTTTCAACATGTAGAAGGAGTGCTAAGTAAGGGAATTTAGCTAATAGATAGCCACTTATATCTAGTACAAGCAAGATAAGCACGCTTTTTGGAAATAAGAATTATTACATTTCTAGCAAAAATTTATATATATACACACACTAGGGTTTTTAGAAGGGTGGTTAAAATTGTTTTTATTGTAGCATATGAAAGCTTTACACTGTATTAATTTTTTATTATTATTATAGCATGTGAGAACTCTACACTATTTATAACAACGAAAGTAGTTTAGGCCATGACTGTCAAATAGTTCATGTAGTTATGGACTGCGTGGTACACATGATATCAACATTATCCTAAAGGGGCCGGGTAGTTACTGGAGCAAAGTTTGCTATATTCCAACGCCGAGGGATGAGGGTCGGCCTGCATCTCAACTCATATTGGGAAAAGAATCTGGGCACCGCACCACATCACCTCAATTCATATGTGAGTCCCACGAGTCGGATCCACCATCTTCTCTATACGGAGCTGCAGCCCTCATTCATATTATATAATACACATGGTTGGGAAAACAGCCAACTAAAAGACAATCAGTCAGTTTCAAAATCAATTCGTTAATGATTCGAAATAATTAAAAAAAAAAACTTTAATTTGGGGATAAGCTATGGTTTATTTCAAGGCAGGTATAGGTTAAATTTACACTTGCAATCTTAAGGAACTTATGAGGAACAATTCAAATTAATTCAAATTATGGTGGAACCCCTGTCCTGACTAATAGAAATCTTAGAAGTTTATTCCTAAAAAGAGTAATTTAATAGAAAAAATACAAAGATGAAAATCTCTATATATGTAAATGAGTTCTATTTTATGATTAATTAAGGGCATTAGCAATAATTATGTTCGTGATTCTATTTGCACTTATTATGTTCGTGATTTGGACTTAGTAATGTATAGAACAATGTAATAGTTTTAACCTATAAAAAATGTGATATATATATACATAGACACACACACATTATATATATACACGAGATATATAGAAAGGAGAGTAAGGTTGCACCTTTTGTTCTTCAAACTTCAATGTAATCGCTCACATTATTCAAATTTTCTTTAACTATAAACATGATGGTCAAGATTTGTCCACTTGGCTTTTTGTGAGAGAACACACCTCATCCTCTATCCTTAAGCAACCCTCCTTTTTTATATTTTTTTACTTCAAATAAAACTACAGCTGCCAACAAACACAATCCACTTCTTATTAAGCTTAAGAGTTTAAATAAAGCTTCAAGATGAAATCCAGCTTCTACAAATACTTCACACCGAGTGTTCGAAAAATGACCACTACAACAAAATATTGATTACACGACCTTTATTTCACGACCGTTTCCTAAAAACTGTCATGGTAAGGGTAAAAATGCGCGGCAAGTTACGCCCGTGAAAACGAAGACCGTCGTGGAAAGGAGAGAAGATACTGCGACGGTTTTCTGAAAAAACCGTCGTGAAAAACGAGAGATACCACGACGGTTTTTGGAGAAAACTATCGTGGTATTGAAAACCTACTACGACGGTTTTCTCCAAAAACCGTTGTGGTATCTCTAAGATACCATAACGGTTTTCTCCAAAAACTGTCGTGGTATCTTCCATTATGGTTTTTTCAGAAAACCGTCATGGTAGCTTAATTAAAACCCCTTCCCAGCCTCAGCATTCAGACACATTTCAGAAACACACTTTACAAATGCAAACACAGACCCTTCCGAATCAGCCGCCGCCGTCTCTCTTTGCCTCCACACTCCTTAATCTCAACCCAAATTGTAAGTTTTTTTTGTAGAAAGTGAGAAATAGTTGTTGATTGTGATGTATAATTAATCCGAAATTGATAAATAGTTATTGATTTTTTTCTTTATTCCATGAAGTTGATAAATAGTTGTTCATTTTGTTGTTTATTCCGTGAAGTTTGTATTGTGGATCATGGGTATGATTTCTTCGTTTTATAATGAGTATGTGTAACTTGTTTTATGATGGTCGGTTGATTTTTTTTTATGATTAATTA
>CAMOHE010048722.1:0-85188 GCA_946598075.1 Artocarpus hirsutus | reverse complement strand
GAACACGAAGTTCGGCCTGCCGATCTGGGAAATTTTAGAAATTTCCACACACGGGTCTCGGCATTCCGAATCTCAAATCTTCAAATCTAACCTGTTTTCTCAATTCCCAGGCATGGATAATCATCATAAACAATAGAAAATCATAATAAAACACTTTTTAATGATTTAAAACAAGTTTTAAACAAGATTTTTTGCAAAAATCCAAAAATAGAAAAAATAGAGTAAAAATAAAAAATCTTGATTCTAATCCGTTTTTGATGAAATGAAGTTTACATTCTAGCTAATCTAAGTCCATCTAACTTAGATCGAAGCTTCTCTAGACTTAGAAACTCTAAAATTTCAAAATGCAAGAAAATTTAAAAAATTGAAAAACTTTAGAAATTTTGAAAACTAACCTTAAATCGAAGCTTGAATCGAGTTTGTGGTTGCTCAATCGCGTTCCCGAGCCTTCAATCCACAATCCCGAAGCTTGAAAATGAATTTTGTCTCAAAATTTAGAGAGAGAAAACGAGAGAGAGAGAGAGTAAACCGAGAGTGAGGCGAGAGAGAGAGAGGAAAGAGAGTGACACGAGAGAAATGAAGAGAGAGAGAGGAAAAGTAAAATAAATAGAAGAAAAGAGAGAAAAGTAGTTGCATAAAGCTGTGTGCAACCACACACTGTTTTCAAAATCAAATTGCTTCATTAAAAATTAAATTAACAATTAAAAACAATTTAGAAAAATTAAAAATCACTGAAAGAGTAAAATAATATAAGTTTTCCTTAATTTTCACAAAATAATCAATTCAAATTTAAATTACTCATTATGGCACACTAATCCACCATTTAATACTCTAATACTATTTAATTAATTTTAGGGTGTTACATATATATACGTGTGTATATATATATATATAAATGTGTGTTACATGAAAATATTTGTGTGTAACGAGTGTATGCTACTGATGACGCGTCAGGCGAATCGATTACAATCTAATGGTCAAATTTCAAATATCTTATTGTTTAATCAAAATTGTTAATCGAATAGTTAATTATGATTCAATCCAACTTCGGTAAACAATATGCTTGTTACCGTACAATAGCTTTTAAACCATACGGCGTACGTTATAGTCTCAGAATAAAAACAAAGGACTGGTTTTTAACCGAAAAGATATTTACGTAAAAAAACTTAATTTTGTTCTTACGATTTGACTTGTCAAGGTGCTATATTTATGACCGGTTATGTTTCCGGGAAACATTTAATATTATTATGCTGGTTAATAAATAGACTATCAAAACGATACCACCAAAGTTAGTAAATATGTAGAACGTACATGTCCTTTTTCTAGTTCCTTTCCTCTTACCAACATTTATTTTTCCCCTAAACATCAACAGTCGTCTTCTTTCCTTCCTCTTTTTCATCCACTTGCGCTTTTTAAAAGGATATATATTCATATATATACATATATATATATATATAGCTAGTCTACGTAAAGAATAAATATACGTCGCCCTCTAATACAAAGTGGATCATTTCGTGGAAAGAAAGAAGGAAAAAAAAAAAAAAAAAACAGGCCAAGCGGATTTCTATTAAATTAATATTTACATAATTAAAATGTCTTTTTGTAGATAGTAATTAATTTGCATCGGCATTTCAAACATGTAATTGTCAAACTTGGATAAAACAAATAGACAGCTTTAATAAACTGGCTAGGAAGCAGGAACTAAGCTTGGGACTGCACCTCAAAACAAGGAAAATTTAATTATAAGATCGATGTTGTGTTCGAAATCTAAGCCTCAGATGTGTCCATTTAATGACAAGATTGATGGTCAACAAGGCATGCATCCAATAAAATTAAATCCCATATAAGATATACGTGAGGAAATCTTGCCGTTTTATAAAAATAAACAAAAATTACATAATAATAATAATGCAGAACCTGAAAATATCCTATATTTTTACCACTTACTAGCAACCAAAAAAAGGGGGTTAAGAAATAGGAATAACCCCATAACGCAAAGTTTCTCCACATCTTTTCTAATCATAGCAAAGTTGGGGCCGTGCATTTGCTTCTTTAGCTATTGAGCACTGTTATACATCCCGACGGGGGAAGTTGTACCTGTCAGTGATAGATGGGTAAACTCCTAGGGTTTTTGACATAATGGTTAAAATCATGGATTAAAACGACAAATATTATAGTATTAAGAGCTTTATACTATAGTAATTTTTTTGCTTTTATTGTAGCATGTAAGAGCTTTATATTGTTTTTAACTGAAAATGGTTAGAACAAACTACTATTAAACATGCTCTAATTTTTGAGTCCTACATGTGAGTGATAGGAAGCTGCCCTGTTGAGATTAAAAAGGTTATTCTTCCTTTTCTAGCTGGGGAATAACCTGGGGAGTTCAAGAAGTTAGCTAGTTTAAGCTTGTGTTTGGAGAATGTTTAAACTCAAACAATATAAAACTATCTATTATTATAATATAAAGCAAAAATAAGCAACAATATAAAAGTCTCTATTATTCAATGTTTTGAACCAACTAGTATTCAACACAAAGTAGGTGTTTGGAACTTCAATTTCAACCTACTAGTGATAATTGTGGACAATATAAAGGTTTTAGCAATTACAGTAAAAAGCAAAAAGTTACTACTGTATAAGCTCTTATATGCTACAATCTTTAAACTTAAAACATTAATTCTAAATGGAAGTAAATATTTATAACTTGTCAAAATACATGCTGTAAAGTTGATTTATAAGGTCTTTAAGAGTATTAGTGGGTGTTTGAAAGGGTGGTGGGAACCAGTGATGGGATTCATTTTTACTATAGCATATAAGAGTTTTACACTATAGTAATTCTTTTTATTGTTACTGTAACATATGAGAGCTTTTTACTATTGATAACTGAATTTATGGTGAAAACTACTGTCAAACACCTTATTAATTAAAACTAATTTTAATTAAAAATACTTTAATATTATAACATTTTTTAATATTATAACATAAAAATTTTATATTATAATAACTAAAAATTTTAGTTTTATCTTAGGTTGTATATGTTAACAAAATATTGTTATTGTCAAGTGCTCATAAAAGTATGTGGTATGTGAGATATGGTACTAACAGTACTTGCGGCTATGGATCATTGCCTCTTTGAAAATAAAAAATAAAAAAAAAAAGTGTGTAGCAAATGACCCCATGACTATTTATTACTTAACAGACACGCCATAATGACCGATCAGATCTACATCATCTTCATGATTGTGGTCAGGGTCTGAGCTGTTTACTGGCCTTCATCATCCTCATCATCATTATTAACTTTATTTTTTTCACTAATCCGGTTATTAATAAATAATATAATATGACCATGCATGTAACCTACTCATGTAATTAATTCCGACTTGACCATGACACCCTGGATCAACTTTTCGTGCATGTTCCATCCATCGCACATTCTGTCCCATGGACGGGTCAATTCAACCATGGCCATTGCTCGATGGCTCGTGATCTTCCGTCTAAAGCCGTGTTCTGGACGTTAAAATAAAAATATTGATTTTAAAATTTATAATCTATAAAAATTTTATATTATTATAGTGTTTTATTTTTTATTATAGTTGTTAATAATTTTATATTATTTTTTAATTGAAACCTTTGGTGTTAGCAAAGATTCCTAACAAGCTCACATGCAATTTTGCAATCCATATACAGATCGTGCAATGAGGTGAAAAGGCTCTTAGAATTGTGTCCCTTGAGTCCTCTTATATAATTCCATTGGCTTAAAAAAAGATTCAATTATATATATATTTAAATTTTGACTTACGAGCATATTCATAAAATCCTGAATGAACTAAAAATTAACCATACTATTCCCTAAAAAAATTACACTAATCCTGTTAAAAAAAACAACTATGCTACTACGTAGGCTTATATTTTTGCGACTTTAAAGTTTAAAAAGTAAATTAAATTTTACTCAGAAGAAGAATTATGGGGTGTTTGAGAAGTATATTTAGAGCTAAAGCTTTGAACTGAAAACTATACATGTGAGAGCCTTACATTGTAACAACTAAAAGTTTTGATTAAAACTGATTTTTTTCAAACACATTTGTTAAAGATAAAATAGACAAAATGAATGTGGAAAGAGCAACAATTTTTTTAAATATAATTGCGTTATAATTTTAGTTTCATTTTGCGCTTTTAGGGAAAAAAAAAAATTTCCTCCGCAACCGCATGCATATAACACATTTAACAAAATGATTTTATTTTTTATTAATTAAAAGGATTTTTTTTTCAAGTTACTTTCTACATACTTTTAGTACACAAAAGCTGATTACTGTTTTCATTTTCAAAGTTTTGGCTATTGCAGCCTTAACTCTTAACTATCTGATTATTTTAGTTAACTTTACAGTTAATATAATGTAACAGGAAGCTGTCTCAGGTCAGCTTGTGGAATCCTTACCAAAAGTGTTATTTTTTTGTGTCTTCTTTTATTCTTTGTTAATCAATGTGCAAATCTTACAGATTGATCCGATTAAAATGCCATACATAGTTGGAAAAATATTTAGAATTCCTTTTCTGTATTCTTTTCATTGCTAATAAAACATGCACTTTCTTTTCTATACAATGCAGAATCAAACTTGCCATTTCTCAAATTTAAATCTTAACAATTTGAACTAAAAAAATAAGGTAGCATGTAAGAGCCTTACATTATAGCATAGTTTTTCTTTATGCTGTAACGTATGAAAGCTTTACACAGTAGATAGTTAAAACTCGTGAATTTAAGCTTATCCCCTAAACGTAAGGTTCTTGATCCATCAATAATGAAAGCATGTCCTTGACATATCTAGCTAATAGAAACAACTCTAGTAAGTTCACTTTGGTTTCATTATCTTTTTTACCCATAAATTATATCGCAAGAACAAAAGTAACCCAGAAGAAGATCTTCAGCCAAATGCTCATAAATAGGTATACTACAAATGCACATACTTTTTCTCTAACTAATCACGTCTCTTTTACCGCATGTTATTCTCTCTTTATACATACACATACTTTGCGTCGTTTCCAATGTCCCTTTTTATATATTCATTCATGAAAATCAGATTTCAAAGAATCTCCCTCTCCTCTTTATATCTCTTATCCTCCAAGCTCTCAGACAAAAAAGGCCTGTCCAACCCTGCTCTCTCACTGTATATTTACATATGTGTGTATCTATAGTTATAAACAGGGAAAATTTTTTTTTGCCAAATGTGCATATACGTGTGTATTTATATAGGATTTTTGTGTCATAGGTCCCAAAATTTTATAACCTTTAGCACTTGTATCTTCATTTTAAGAATTTAGACATTTATGTCCTCGAACTTTTAATTTGTCAACATCTTAGTCCTTACTTTAAGAATTTAGACACTTAGATCCCCAACTTTCAATCTATTAGCACTGTAAATTCCCATTTTAAGAATTTGGGGATTCAAGTCCTCAAATTGCTAATTTGTTGGAACCATTAGTGCTCATATTCTTTTTGCTGTTAAATGGCATAAAAATGTCAATATTTTATGGCTTTTTTTTTTTGTCAAAAAAATATATTTGTTACTAGAAAGGTCCCCAAAAGCTTTTCTTTTCTTTTTTTGTTTTGTTGAAGTATAACTTATTTTTTGTCTAAAACAATGCTTAAATGCCCTAAAAAAGGTCAATTATGATGATTATTGACAACAAGGAACTTGATTATAAATTAAAAAAAAGAAATTCATAAATACGTCTTCTATTTTATTTTTAATAAGTTAGTACCTAATTACAATGATGTAAATTAATAATTATAACTGAATAATGTTTAATTGTTCAATTACATACTTTTCTTTCTTAATCTTTAATATAATTGAGGATAATAAGAAGCATGTAATGGAATAGTATATAATTGGACAACTAATTGTTGTGTTTGTCTTTAGTTATATTGTTGTTGTCAATGATTATAATGCTTAATTTTATGCTAGGGCATTATAAATATTATTTTTAGACAACAACAATGAGTTGTACTTAAAAAAAAGAATAGCTAAAAAAATACATTTTCAAGATTTAAGGAACAAAAAAGTCTCAAAATATTTATATCTATTATGACATTTAATAGTAAAAATAATATAGGGACTAACTATGCCAACAAATTAAGAGTTTGGGTACTTAAGTATCTAAAGTCTTAAAATAAAAATTAAGGTGTCAGGAGATTAACAATTTGAGAATCTAAGTGTCTAAATTTTTAAAATAGGGACTTAAGTGTCAAATGTTTCAAAATTTGTACATCTGCTGTGCAAAAATTCCTATATATATATATATATATATATATATTGTTTTGCTAATTCTTTTTTGCCTCTTGATTTGTGTCCCACGATAAAGGGTCTGATATTTGGCAGTGACTAAAGACGGAAAAAAAGGAAGAAGCTGAATCTCCTTTCTTTGCTTTAAAGGGATTCATATTGCTGTGGTTTTTATTTTCATCTTTTCCAAGCCTGAACAAAATGATAATTATCTATTTATATGGGAAGCTTATTTTTTCTAGAGCCATATCTTTTTCTCTTCTTTTGTGTCTTCTCTCTTTCAAATATAAGTGGCTCGAGCTGCGAGGCTTCAGACACAATACTCATAAAGACGGGCTCGGTTGGACGGTAAAATTGAAATAAAAATAGTTTATTAATGTGTTTGAAGTATAAAACTCTTATATATTAATAATATAAAACAAAAATTTATTGCAATGTAAATTTTTTATATATTACAATACATAGTTTCAATAACATAGTTTTAACTCTCCTTTCAAACATGGCAGAAGAAATCTTAAGTGTTTTACAACGAAACCCAACTTTGATCTTTTTTTGATATTTCACTTTGTGTTTGATAAAAGTAGTCTATATCATTTTTTTAGTTATAAATAATATAAAGTTCTCACATGTTATAATAACAATAAAAAAAATACTACAATATAAAACTTTTACGTATTATAATAAAAATAGTTTTAACTAATAGTCCTCGTCATCTTACGAAACACGTTAATAATAACCGAAAGAAATGGGAGGAATTTTGAAAAGGTTGATGGTGTAACAATCCCACCGACAATGTTATTGTGTACTGTTCTAAGAGTTCTTTTTTACCCGGCCTTTATTTATGAGAAGAATCAAGTAATACATGCTTTTTAAGTTTTTTTTTCCCTTCTTCTTTTCTGTTTTTCTAACTTCTTCTTTTTCTTGGTTTCAATAATTTTGAGTTCCTAACCGCAAACAGAAAACGATTACAACAGCTTTTCGCCAATTTAGCTAAAAGTCAATCGCGCTCTCTCTCTCCCTCTCTCTCTCTCTCTCTCTCTCTGTGCCTTATGCATTGCAGACTTTCAAAATACACCTTTTTCAAGCAATTATTTCACATACACCATTTTGATGTTTGTAACTTGAATTGTGAATTATCATTGGGTAAAAAAGAAAAGGAAAAAACCTGGTATGTTCACTGTTCCACTTTTGTAATTTAGCCATAGTTTTTCCAAAAAAATATTTATTTTTGTGGAAGTTGGAAGGATTTTGGTGGTGAAAAGGACAAAAAATAGTATCATGTTTGATTTCTTGATAACTAAAATATATGGCTTTATTTCTTGTACAAGGATTAGCTTTTCCCATCAACGTAAATGTGAAATTTGAGACAGTGATTAGCGTGCAACTGATCATTAAAATTAGTAAATAGTTACCTAGAATTGGCAGTTGAGGTTGTGACTTATTGGAAAGTTTCATCCATGTCTAAAATGAATATGCTAATGCAGGTTACAAAATTCAATAAAGAGGAAGGAAGCTATAATATATATGGACGATTTTATTTGGTCAAATACATAGCCACAACCTCCTAGGTTTCTTTATTTCTGAACAAATTAACCTTTTTTTTAGGGCCATTCAAAAGCGATTGTCAAGGTATCAGCGGAGACGTGTTTTAAAAATTGAAAGATGGATTTTTTTGGGAGCAAGTCACTTTCATGGCTTGAGATTTTGTTTCATTCTCAGGCAAGGAGGACTCTAATATCACGGCTCACTCTTTGAGTAGATGGGCCCTTTCCTTTCCTTCCTATGCATTGCTCTTTCTGATTTTACCTTGTTTGACTCTATTTAACCAGTTCCTCTTTTCTGGTTTTGGATGGCCTGCTCTTGCGCAGGCCTTTTGTTGTCTTCTTTGTTTAATTCTACAAAATGCTTTTTCTATATCTATTGCTGCTACAGTCGAATATATATCAGATGAAATTCAAATCTTTAGAGAAAAAAATTGAAGAAGCAGTAAAAGGCTTCAATTAATCAAATAAACTAACTAGTTAGCAATATGAAATCCTACCAGTAAAATATCCTGATTCAAAGAAGAGAAAATTTCCTTGGGAGACATTATGCAATTTTGACCATACATATATGATTTACATGCAAGTAGTGTCTGCTGGAGTTGATGGAATCTCAATATGACAAAATATGCTCAAAGTTTTCGGATGTAAGGTCCCTTTCTTTTGCCCTTTGGACGACATAGTAATCTGCAAAAAAATTGAGTCCTTTGACCTATATCTCACTTTTTGGAACCCCTATATCATGAATTCCGAGCACTTTGTAATACCCCTTGTGTGGTACACTAATATAACAATTTTGTTATTTAACATTAAATTTAGTTTTCAGGTTAATTTTCTAAAGTATGAGTTTTTTTTTATGCTAAGTCAAATAGAATCAATGGTGCCCCGCTTAGTGTCTTGAGAGAAATTTGATAAAATATCATGTGGAACGATAAGAGAATCTGACCTTTGCTTTTGTCTACTAGTGTCTAATGAGCCCAAGTTATAGTGGCCCAAGACATATTCGATAAGCTCACAAAGAGGTGTAATTGTAGCCTCACTACAGACAAAGATAATCAATTCTTAGATGGTAGAAGAAAGAGTCCTAATAGATCATCCTCTTGCTGCCATGCCACTATTGGCGATGGTAAAGTGTGAGCTGATTAATACCTCTAGTTTACCCCTAAAAAGTTCTAAATTAAAGTTGGATTTGTCGAGGCTATGATGATCATAAAAATAGAAAATAGCTATAATGTGTTTGCCTTCCACGGCCGAAATGGTGTTGTCATATTGGTAGCTTTTTCTGGATTGCACTCACAACACCCACGTTGAGAAATCAAAGAGAACACAAACACCATGAAGACTTTTGCCATCATCTTGAGAAGCAACCATTGATTTTAGGCCATTGAAACCATGCATGCCCATCATGACGCCCATGGCTTTGACTAAAATTTATGTTTGTCTATATTTCACATACCATGTCATCTTCTTTTATTTCTTCACTCCCTCTCTCTCTCTCTCTCTCTCTCCTTTTCTCTCCCTCTTTTTGTCAATCTTAGAAGGATTCAACGTATGCCCACCATTAAAGCAGATCCAAAACTCACAATTACATGAATGTAAAAATGTCAAGCCGACAAGTATAATTTACCCCAAAACCCCACTCTTTCTTGGAGGAAAAAAGATGAAAAAGAAAACACAGAGACAATTTGCAATTCTTGATATATGTTGTGTGCTTTTTAGTGATTCACGACGTTATCTTAACGGAAAAGGATATGGAGGAAGAAAGTTGATGATCAAATTCCTTTTTAAAATTGTGTGCTAAATATCAATGTCATTAATTGTAAGCAAGAAACTATCTAGCTAGTATTGGCCACTAGCCACTTATTTGAAGAACTAGTGCATTGAATAGTTCTATATTAAAAAATCATGCATATGGAGATCAATTCGATTCTGTGAACAACGAAGAATAAGAAATACGCTTTTTTTTTTTTTGGTTAATGGGACAATTTACCTAATTACGTTCATTGAATTGAAATATGACTCTAATTTGTAAAAATTTTATAAATGTCTAATAATGATATCATCAAAATTATTTATATGTAATTATATAGTACAATATGTAATATCATTAAGATAATTATTATATCATTAAAAATATTTTTAATATTGTGTTAGATTTTAATTTTATGGTAATAATTTAAATATGTATTGTAATTTTTTCTTTTTTTTTTCCTACTACTTCAATTGTTGATGAACTATGGTGGACGTGGCTCAACTTTACTACATTTTATTTTTGTGTACAGACTTGTCAGCTTTGTGTTTAATAATTATGCGCCTGTTTAATTGCGAATTTGAGAGGAGGAAATCAAGGTCACTAGAACAATGGCAGATGGCTAAAGGGTTAAACGAAAAAAAAAAACAGAGAGAGAATAAGATTGAGAATTGGGCTGAGTGAGATCCAACAGAACAGCCCAATCAAAAGTCACTCTTGATCGCTCAGTTCAGTTCAGTTCCTAAAGAATAGCAGTGATTTTGGGGGGCAGAGGGGGAAATTACGTCAAATACCGCATTTTGAAAAATTGGTAAAACAACTGGTCCATATTTTTAATTTTGACACTTATACCATGTGATATTCCAATTTTACCCCTCAATTTTTCTTTTTTATTTTTTTTGCTTCTCTCCTGGTCTCCCTCTTTCCTTTCTCTCTTCCTCCCTTTCTCCTTAAATTGCCGCGTTGGAGAAGCAGTTGCCGCCGAAAAGATTTGCCTTTGCCATCGTCGTCTCCGTCAAGCATGAGATCGAAGGGCAACGGTGAGGTTGGGATCGGACAAATCCACCGTCATCAAATCTGCCATTGCTCGTCGAGATATGTTGTTGTGTACTAGAAAACAGATTTGCCATCATTGTCAAACCATATACGCCGGTCGTCGTGCTTTGTTCATTACTTCTTGTCGTCCCCGTCATTGAACTAGATCCGCCATCGAACGCGAAAGAGAGGAGGGAAAGAGAAACAGGAGAAGAGAGGAGAGTTAGAGAGAGATCTTCACCATGGTGGTGTCGTTATCGTCTGATGCCGAAGATGGGGGCAATGTTGTCCCCATGACAACGCTGGGAGACAAGTGGCGGCACGTCTGAACAACGCTGGAGAGAAGTAGATGAGCGAGAAAGTGGGGCTTAACGAGAGAAAATTTTGGGGGAAAAAAAAGAAAACAGAAAAAGGGAGAAAAATATGCTCTTAGAATTCGAAATTAGGGTTTTCATAATTTTAATTATTGATATTTAAATTAGGGATATTTTTAATTTATTTGTTAACACAAATGCATTTATTTGTTTTTCTTATTTATTAACTTGCCTTTAAATTTTTATTCTTCTACAAGTGTGGTTGTTAGGTTACGATTTGCGTTTAATAAGGACCCAGAATGAGGAATCCAGATTGTGGTCAGAATGAAGCAAGTCCACTAGGAGTGTTCGATTGGTGACAGATTGATATGGAAAGCATCACTTGCTCATTACTATTATTTTGAGGCGTCGATCGATTAGATGGTTATGGTTCGATTACAGTTTCTACTCGTTTCATTTTGTGTGAATCTAAACATTTCTTACTATTACAGATTTGCTAAGTATTGATTCGATGGAATCAATGTATAAGACTTGGCAGTTACAAGAAGATCTATACTAAACCATAATATGGGACGCGGGAAGAAGTCCAATGATTACGCCATCTCATACATCGACACATGTCCCATTACTGCAAGCACTATTATGGCCACTCCCTCCATCAGATTGGAGCTACGATTTCATTCATCACTCTATATAAAAGCGCATTAGTAACTTTACTTAGACACATGGAGAGACTTACAGAAACTCTACAGAATTCATTACTAAATTCATACAAAATCTCACAGATGCTTTGTAATATGTACTTATTCCTTCATCATAGAATGGATGTAACTTTCATTACAGAGTGAACCACTATAAATCTTACATGCGGTATCATTTATGTTTACAGCATTGTTTAATTACTTATAGCTTTGATTTAATTCTATAATTATTTTGATTTTGTTCTTGGAAGCTAAACAGATCTTAACAACGGTGATTTGAGAGCCCAAACTCTTAAATAGCATCAAACTTAATACTAATTTATTTGTATTTAATATAGATCCAACATCTATGGTGGTATGTTTTCCTCGTTCTTTTAGAGAGAGGGGACATCGGCCCAAGGGCTTAATTACTTCAGTGTATACCGTTTAGTTTAATTTTTTTTTCTTCATTTATTTATTTTGTTTGAGAAACTATATAAGTATTTTTGGATTTAGAAAAATATTTCAATTTTATTCTTCCTATGCTTTTTTGGACTAAAAAACAAAGTAGAAAGACAAAGATACCTTAAATAGTTTATGAAAATATATTTTCAGAAAATTTTATGTTTTGGAAGTGAATCTTCTTTCCTTAAAAGAAATCATGTCTTCTAAATATTTAAAATATTTTTTAGAAATTATTTGGGGGTGTTTTTGTCCTTAGAAGAATATGTAAGGGATGAAATTGAAATATATTTTTCAAATCTAAAGGATCTTTATGTAGTTTTTTAAGGAATATTCAACTTTTTATACCCTATGTTTTAGGTTAATTTAAAACCTATATCTTCGGTTTTACATTTCATCGAATGTATGCTTTTGCATCAGAGTTAATATATAAATTTATATCTTATCTCTATCAATAGTTACTTATGATTTTTAAAATGACTAAATTATTCATTATTAAAAGATAGGAAAAAAATTAAAACTTTCAAAAGAAAAGGAAAAAAAAAACACGCAAAACACCTGATTTTGAGTACATTTTGAAATAAAGTTATCTTTTAAGTTTTTATAGTTCTCTTATTTTTTTAATTTTAAGTATTTGAACAATTTTTTAATTGAAGATTGCTCGAACAAAATATAAATTTGTGTAATAAATTAAATTTAAAGATATAAATTCGATGCGATTAAAAACCAAAAATATATTATTTGAATAAACTTAAAATATATGGTATAAAAAAGATAAATAACCCTTTTTCAAACAAAGGATATATATATATATATATATATATATATATATATATATATATAAAGTTGAAACTTACAAAGGGCCAAAACGTATGAACTACACGCCATTTTCTATTAAGGGCGTAGAAAAACAATGTCATTAATTTAAAAGGAACGACATGTCGTTATTTTAAAGGAACCATATACAACGTCTAAATTTCTTAAGATAGAAAACGACGCTGAGAAATGACAAATCACACCACAACATTACAAAATCATGTCATCTTCCCATCTAGAAAGGACAAGTCACACAATGACATTACAAAATCATGTTGTAAAAATGTAGTTTTTAAATTTTTAATGCATCAAAACTGCGTTGTTCTTTGTCAAAGATATGCGACGTAGACTATTTAAAAAAAAAAAAAAGGATATGCGACGTAGACTTGTAGAGCAAATAGATTGCAAGGCATGACATGTCGTTTGTAAGAAAAAGCAAAGAACTTTCAGGGTTTTGTCGCTTGGAAAGCGAGGGCATTGATTTTTTCCACAAAAAAAAAAAAGGTGAGGCACCAATAAACGATATGCTATTTCTTAGCAAAAATTTATTTGTCGTGACATGTCTTTTTTATAATGGATAAACAACAATATAAAACTTTTATTTTTGTGATTTTTATAGGGAACATTTCAAATTAGTATCATGTGTTATATCAAAATATGCGTTTGATACCCTATGTTTTGGAATATTTAATATTGGTACATCAACTTTTGAGAAAATCTTTTTTTAGTACCTTAAAGTTTTTTTGGGACATAAAAAGACAAAATTAGCCTTTTATATGATTGACTATAACTTTGAATTAAAAAACCAAAAATAGTAAGAAACCCAAACTTTGACAAATATGATTCTGCATGATAGAATCAATCTCGCTCTTTATGGCTTCTTTACAACAACGAACTAGTAGAACTTTGACACCACAAGTTCTACTTCAGCGAACTTGAATCGTGTCTTCCTTCTATCACTAGAAACTAGGAAGGTTACAACTCTAAGACTTAGACGTTAAAGGATACCAGAGGAAGCAACCCAAACTTGTGAAAAACTATGTGTCTAAATGATCAACAACATGTGGAATTGGGTGGTAAGAAGCCTATTCTCCTTTAAGCAAGGTCTCATGTTCAAGCTTTTTGTATGGAAAAGCATTTGTCAAGAGAGCCTCCCCCTACTATAGGGTTCGACCCTGCTCAAATATAGATTAGTCGGGTATACTTTTGCTAAAGTTGAGGGACCTTTAGTGTGGGTTTGTGCCTCCAATCGTGGGTCTAGATACCAGATAGTTTACACTAAAAAAAAACTCTGTGTCTAAATGACTTAAGAATGCCTTCTTATATAGGCTCACAAATGGGAAGTTCTTGGAATTAAAAACTCTCCAAATGAATGATGACGAGGGAGATGATGTCCCCAATTTTAACCAAATATAGTTAGCGCCTTAGGCATTAATGAGATTAAAACAATATCTCCATGGAAGAGTGGAGGATGATGCCAGTGATGATGAAATGTCCTGGTTCAGGTTAAAAAAAAAGGGCTTGCATGAGGACAAGCCAAATGGCCCATTCGCATCGCCTACACGTGTGGGCAAACACATTGGGCCTCTAAACCACCAAGCCAATGATTTGCACTGCCCCGAGCACGTGAGAGAGCCTATTGGGTACAAGTTCTTACCCATGAGCTCAAGTGCAAACTTATTTAAACTCCACTATGTCCAAGCAATGTAGGACTTCAAGTTTCATCATTTTTTCCAACAAAAATCTATTCCAATAGGTATATTTTGATCATCAATTTGTCATTCGCTCGTTAACTATTTTAATTGTATAAATATATAATTATCTTCTTGAAATGGAGAATGCAAATTTATCAAAACCCGACTAACATGAAGTGGGTCCCATTTTAATTTGGGCCTCAAAATGATTGTTGACAATGGTTTAATAAACCATTTTCCAACAATTGGCAAGCAATTTTTTCCAATAATAAAAAATTACAATTACAATTACATAAAAAAGAGTAAATAGTAATGCAGCCAAAATATTTAGAAACTGCCTTCTAAAAAAATATTGTACCACTAAAGAACTCCATATCAAATTCAAAGAGGAGGGCTGCAAGATAAAAATCATAAACGTCCAAACAAAGGATAAAATAATTAAGGGCATATTTACTTTGCATCAAAAGAAAATAAAAAGTAAAGAGTGATTCCTTTTTCTTTTTAAGAATGTGTTTACTCACAAAACCATTATTGAGAGTTTTGTAAGCCCTACATAATATAGAGAATGTTTAATTCTCACATTCCCTTAATATTGATAAAAAGTAAAGAGTGATTCATTTTTCTTTTTAATAATGTGTTTACTCACAAAATCAGTATTGAGAGTTTTATAAGCCCCATATAATATAGAGAATGTTTAATTCTCACATTCCCTTAATATTGATTCCTGATCAAGTAGAATGCATGCTACATTTATATAAATGTTTAAATTTAAATGTCATTATTTAATAGTTATTTAGTTGTATAAAAGTAAAATTTTTGTAACGCCCTTCCCAAGCTAGCAACTTTAAACCACACCAGCTCAGGAAAACATTGAGTCATAACATCTATAACTGAAAACTTAATAAAACTAACACATTATAGCAGAAATAATAACCTTTGTTGTATACCATATACTTGTTGGAAAAATATTACGCAGCAAAAATTAAAAATTTTTATATCAGAGAATTTTTTAAAACACAAGTTTGACATGCTATGTACATAAATTAACCAGATCTTACTAACCTTGTATGCCGAAGAGCTCCTGCAATCTGTGAAGAGAAGAACGTTCCAGAAGAGCCTCAACCAACTGGTATTCTTTGATATGCTCTATCCACTATCGGAACACATCATATAGCTCTTCCCCGGTGACTCTCTTTTCAATCAATTGAGAAAACCTAGAACTAAGATTCTTGATTTTTGAACAACAACTCTCAAGGAGTTTCCAAAGACTCTCAGACTACAGTGCTTAGTCTTAATTTCTCTACTGATCTAAATAACTATGAGTACTCGCTCTCTATTTATAGAGGTCGTCTCCTAGGTTGGTCATTATTAGATAAGGCCTCAAATTCTAGTTTAGATCAGTTTATGAGCCAAAATCCACGTAATCAAATTCTGCGTCTAACTGTCGCGGTCGACTACGCCTAGTGTATCGTGATTGATTGCACCATCGCAATGCCTAAGTTTGAAACTAATTCGAACACTTCAAGTTGATCCGATAGATCCCATCACAACTTATTAGATAAATCTTATCTTATTAGTTTTGGGTATCTTTTATAGAGTCTCGATTTTAATTCAAATAACCCAATAGAGAAATTATCTGATTAAAAAGTCATATACAAATAAACCTATACAAATAAGATATTATCTACAATAATTCAACATGTTTATCTTGAGCTAATTTACCAATTTATTTCAACCGAAATACCAATTACGTTTATCTTGAATTAATTACAAAAATAATTCAATCGATAAACTAATATGAATTATTATATCCAATTAACTTGAATTTTAGCCAATCTAATAATTTAACATGAGTTACCAATCTATTGGAAAAGCACACCGTATCGTTACAAGATTTATTATGAGTTAGCAAAAGGGACCTAATGGACCTATATAGTTTAAGCTTTCCTGATAATTATAAAACCCAATATCTCAGATATATGTTTTATAATATCTGAAAAAGCATGCCGTATCGTTATATGATTTATTATGAGCTAGCAAAAGGGACCTGATGGACCTATATAGTTCAAACTTTCGATAATTATAAAACCCAATATCCTCGATATATGTTTCATAATTATCAACTCAAACGTTATTTCAGTAAAAGCTTAGAACTGCACTATTGAACCATATAAAATTATAAAACTCAAATAGCTAAGTCTCTATGACATATCATAATGCATTGTATTCCTATATCCATAATCGGCTTCAGGATAAATTCTGTCTTATCTTTTCAATTATTTTTCTCTTACGTTCCATTATCTCATAATCGAAAAACTTACTATCAAATATAGTATACCATTCGGTTACACCTATGTATCCAAATGGTTGAGCGCTCCAGTTTTTTAATTACGGGATAACGCATATAAGAGAATATTATTGACTCCACTAATGGAGCTATAGATTCTGTATTTATAAATAACAAGTCTACGTTATCAAGAGTCATGTCTCTAATGTACCAGTATGCGTACCATCATAAAATATAGATGTCACCCTTTGGTATATTAAAAGACATAAGTCAAGACAAAAGGCCCACTATTCATTTTAGGATTAAGATATAACACATATGATTGTCTAAAATAAATTGATTTGCCAAGACAAAATTATTAATCTAAATCAATTACGCTTTATGTCCCGATCTAATATATCGTTAGATATGATAATACACCAATATTTCTATTCGCTGAGTCCACCTCCGATGGCCAAGACAAACCATATCCCTGTAACGCCCGCCTAATTTTATGTAACGGATTATGTTATGAAAATAACGACGTTAAATATTATGTTATGGTGGTATCAGAGCAAAATAACATTCCTAGATGGAGATATAAAAGTCAGTTTGAAGAGGAAAAATTTTCAGAAATGCTTAAAAAAAATAAACTCATACCTTAGAAAAATTTCTTCTTCAAGCTCCTTGATTTTTCTCCAAAGAAATTTCAATATTTTATCAAAGGATTACAGGGGAAATTTTGAGAGGAAGAAAAGAAAGAAAAATGTGATAAGAAGAGGGAGAGAAAATGAGAGAGAGAAAACGTGAGAGAGAAAGAGAGAGAGAGGGAGAAAGAAAGCGTGAGAGGGAGAAATGAAAGAAAATGTCTGAGAAAATTTGAGGGTGGAAAAATTCACATGAATGAGAGAAGAATGAGAGGGAATTGTTTGTATTTTAATTTCAAAAATTCTTTTATGAAAATAAGGCAGTTACACGTGAAAATGAAGGGAATTAAGGTAAATCATTTGATTACGTTACAAAGAAAGTCTTCTCTCCATATTAAATCAGAATTTTCTGATTAATTGGGGGCCAAAAATTCGTGTAGGAAAGAGAAGATTGAGGGAAAAAGTCAGAACTTCCGAAAACGGTTCGAGTTGCCATATAAAGCTTTTGTAAATGGGGAAAATTTTATATATTAACTTGAATAATTCAAAAGTCAAATGTTTCTATACCAAAATTAAAGAAATCATACCATAATTATGTTATTTATTCAGAACAAATCATCCATAAATAAATTCCACCTTATCACAAATTTTGTGAAATTTCTGCTGACTGCTTGTCAGCTGTCATCGGCCTCGATCTCGGCCTGTCGATCTCAGGAATCCGGCCTGCCGATGACACACCATCGGCTTGCCGTTCAGAGGAAATCGTTTCGGCCTGCCGAACGGCCTGCCGAACTACTTTAACACTCAAAATCATTCATAACATTAATTATCAATGAAAATATAATTAAACTTATAACATTAATGACATGAGCATTTGAGCACATCAATTCCACGTGAGCGTCACCTGTCATAACACTTAAAATAAAATGGTTAGCACCATCTATCATATATCATATCACTCATCATGAGTATAACACTTAACATCGTTATTTATCATAACATAATATTTAACGTCGTCATTATCATAACATTATCCGTTACATGAAATTAGGCGGGCATTACACAAGCAAGATCATTTCATTTCATGATTTGTAGATTCAAGAAGACACAATCTATGAGGAGGTGTCAATCTAGATTATCGATCGAAAAGTGATAAGTTTGAGACTCCGTGATATACCGCTAGTGAAAGTTGTGTGGTAGCATCATGGGGTTGATGAGGTGACTTAGGAATTAGAGTCAACTATACGAGAGTTGTACTCGCATTTATTTTGTTTCTAAGTTGATTTCTAATTTTGGAACGAAATTTCTTTTAGAGGTGGAGAGTTGTAACACCCAAAAATCAATTAAGTGTGATTAGTGTCCAAATAGTGGATTAGTATGCCTTAATGTAGATTTGAACTTAATTTAATTATTTTGCGACATTTTTAAATTTACTTTACATTTAATTTTTGTTATTTGTTATTTTGAATTTTAGAACAAAATAATTTGTCAAATAACATGTCCCACTTTGAAAACCATGTGTGGGACATGGTTTTGAAACAAAAAAACCACTCAACCCTTTTATATATTTCTCTCTTTCCCCTCTTTCCCCTTCACCTTCAGCTCACTCTCTCTCTCTTTCTCTCCTTCTCTCTCTCTCTCATTTCGATTTAAAAAAAAATTAAGGAAAAAGCTTCGATTCACAGCTAGATTGGAAGCTTGGAAGCAAGATTAAGCCTCCACAAACTTGGTTTCAAGCTCAAATTCAAGGTTAGTTACTTTATTTTTCAAATTTCAAACTTTTGTCCAAATTTTTCAATTTTCTTTGAATGTTGAAATCTGAGTTTGTTTTGGCTTAGAAACCCTTCTATCTAAGTTAATAGAACCCAAACCCTCATGAATCTAATCTTAATTTGACTAAGTCAAGCTAAATCAAGTTTTTCCTCTTTTTCTCATTTTTGGAATAATTTGAAAATTTCTATGTAAAACTTAGTTAGAAGTGTTAAAAAGTGTTTCAATGTGTTTTCTAGCATTTATGAACATTATGCATGCTTTGGAACTAAAAAACAAGTTAGAAATGAAAATTTGAGCTCAGGAAGGCCGAGACTTGAAGTCTAAGGTCTCTTAAATTTTTTCAGTTCGGTAGGCTGATAACGAGTATCGGTAGGCCAAACTCATGAGTTTGGCATACTAGACTCATATTGTCTGTAGGCCAAGCTTGGAATAGTTCGGCAGGCTGGTTCCGTATGGGTGATAGGCTGAACTATGGTGTTCAGTAGGCCAGACTAAGAAGTTCCGTGGGCCGACTGGGCTTTGTGAAATTTGTTGTTTTTCACCCGTTTCCACAATTTAAAACCTAGATTGAGACTTTGACCTTGTAATATGATCTTGTGAGCTTTAAGGGCATACTAAGACACCATAAAATAACATAGTATTGTAGAATACTCTAAGCTAGATACTGATAAACTTAGTTTACCTTTAAAGTTGTTCGTGGTTCCGTGGAGCTAACGTATAGTGGGTCGAGGCTACGGCATTGGGCTTTGGTATGGGATATCAAGGTAGGACTCTAGACCTCTTTCATTGGTAGTCATGTTTTAAAAAGGGTTTTGGCCACAAAGTGATTCTTTTCAAAATGTTTTTAAGAAATGATTGAAATGAATTTAATTAATTATTTCCATTATTTGTTGAATAATGAATGATCATAATGAATGAAATAATGAATGTAAATGAGTGAACTCGGTAATATGAGATTTGGATAATGATACATGTACATTAGAGCATGATGTTGCAACCTAGAGGGCAGGTCCAAAAATCCAACCGAGCCACTACGATGGTGATATTAATTGTTTGCCCAAGATAACAATAATGAATTTATTTTCGGATGAACAATAAGACTAAATTGGTATGAATGAATTTTATTTATTTATTTTGTTTCATAATTTATGTATTAACGTTAAATTTTTATATTCAAATTATTGTTTTCAAAAGCTTAGTCTTACTGAGTCTTTTACTCACATTTATTGTTTTAAAACCTTTCCCCCCTAAGTGCTATCCAGCTTAGGACTGATTAGGACTTCACCTAGCAGACACATGGACTGTAGGATTCCTAGTTTGAGGTAATTTATTTATCTATTTAAGGCATGTAATATTTAAATTTTATTTCTTGTATTGGACTGCAATTGTAATTTATTATTATTAGTACTATGTGTATGTACAATTGTGGGTTCGCTGGAGCCTAACTCGGACTCGGGCTTACTTGCATTTAGCTGTTTTTCTTTTTATTATTTTGTTTTATTAACTTGCTTTGATTTAGAAGAAATTGATTAATAGGTTTTAAACTATCATATTTTCAAAATAACTCAATTATTTAAACTGGTAAATTTTATTAAAATTTAGTTTAATTAATTTAATTAATCCACCTCGTCACTACCAGGTTAGATATATGTGACAGTACTACTCTATGGTCTAGGCATATTAGAAGGCACATGTAAAACCAAAAGTACATATTTGTGTTTTCTATCATTTTTAACCAGTGAAAAAAAGAAGGGTCTTTTTTCGGTAGGGACCTTACAGGAAGTGCAAGTTTTGAAACTTTGAACAGAGTCAAAACTATTATTATTATCATCATCATCATCATTATTATTACTATTATTACTATTACTATTATTATTACTATTACTATTATTATTATTATTATTATTATTATTAGCATCATCCTAAATCTAACCATTGAAAGACAAATATCTATTGCTAAATTACTTTTTCAATATCGACCGGAGAAATTGCTTTAGAAGAAACAATATACTAATCTATCTCATCCTTCCATAATTGAAGATATAGAGAAAAAAGAATTTAATTTGAGATTTCAACTAAATTAGGTTTCCAATATAGTGGGGACCTGAGAAACAATATATATATATATATATATAGATATATATATATATATATATATATAGAACCGTTGAAACACAATTTAAAAGAAAAAAAGGACAGAATATATGTGCGTGGCCCAAAGGTCTTATTGCAATATGTTTGTTCTCCTTAAGTTTTTGTTATCTTATAGGATAAAAACAAAGAGCAAAAGAGCTGTATGGAACATAAAAGATGATTCTATTTAGCTAATATTCTACTTGGGTATTTATAAAAAAAATAGAAAAGAGAAAACTTTTTGATCTGCTAAAAGAACAAAATTAATATTAGATGGTCAACCAATTTATCTTATCTTGATAAAGTGAACCAAGCCCACATCATGTCCTCTCATATATATTTATTACTTTTACAAGATATACCAACTTTCTCTATATGATTAATATATATATATATATATATATATATATTATTTTCTCATCTCGCCAACTACCTTATACCCTTCCTAAAGGTGTGATATGCATAGTCTTAGGAAACCAAAACTTCCTTTTAAGATGCCAATAATGATTTTGCATTTACAAATCAAATTACGTAGTCTTATTGGCTCTTATCTTTTTTTCTTTATTATGTTATATCTCTATCTATGGTTTTTAAACTTAGATATGTTTGTCATGAAGACAACAAAGGCATTATTGTTAAAGCCTTTCCCAAATTAGGTATCACCTTGGTTTATTACATGCATGTTTTTGGCATAATATATTTCTTTTTTGGACTAGTCTTTTCTTGCTTTTGTGTTGATCATAACATTTTAAAGTAATATTTGCTTACCGTAAGGAAGCTTTTGTTGGCTTTGCTTGAAAACTACTCAACAAAATTGTTCTCTTTGCAATACTAGAAATCAAAGCTTGTTAAAGAGGTGGCAAAATGGTGACCACCACCAATGTTAAAGGGTATCATTTTTTGCTACAACTTGATATTAAGGAATGAGCCCACTTTTTCTTTTTCTTTCTCTTCTCTTCTTTTCTTTCTTTCACTCTCAATCTCTCCTTTTAAAGAGATGGGCTCATTTTTTATTCTCTTTTAAAGTAAGCAGCTCTTTGATGCATGTGTTTTGGTTCCTTTAGTTTCAAATTTTCAGAATGTATATTCAACAATTTCTTTACTTTCACTATTAGCATCTCAAACTGTCAAAACGATCATTCTCCATCTCATTTTGCAATCATGATGTTTATGCATTTTTGCCAATTCTCTTTTTTTATTCTCTTTCATTTCTTTTTCCTATTTTGAGTTCCAGTGATAAAATCCGAGCTTCCATATTTCTTTAGATCTATAACGTAATTTGTTGTTTTCATGAAAGATTGATTAATATACTAGTACCCTAAACAACTAGCGACGAAGAAAAAAGCATGTGGCTATGCGAACCATACGAAGCAATCTGTTTAGGCAAGTTGCTTTACTTCCATATGAAAACCACAAAATTAACGATACATCAATGTATGCATCCCAACTCAAATAATTAACACTAAAAAACAAGTTTGACATTCCTAACGCAACCGGAGTCGGGATGTATAGTAATGTCCTTCACTATCTAGGCGCTTTAGAGAAAGGAGGCTGGGTTCCATTGGGTTCTTCGCCTAGTAGTTAGCGAGTTTGTTAGTTTTTTGTTCTTCAATCCGACCCTTTTATTAGCTAGTTAATTAACTATAATTTATGATTGTGGTGACCTAACTACTAATGGTAATTCAATTTTGTAGCTCACTATTATGAAAAAAAAAAAAATTCTGGAATATTGTTCTTTTTCTCAGCATCTTTCTCTTTTTTGGGAATGAGGAAACCAATATCTCTTACTTCAAATTTTGAATATTTGGTGTCTCTTCCAAGCTTAATGGTAACATATGTCTCTTTCAAGTATACACAAACCATTTATTTTGGAAGGACTTGGGGGTAGGTTTGTGTAATCTGTCTTTTGGACCCTACCCTTAAGGAATAATAGAATCTATATATACACGTATATATAAGATCATTAATCACTAGCCGTTAGAACATTCCCACCACTTATTCTAGGGTTCTTTTTTTTTTTTTTGGGGGGGGGGGGGCTAGTTTTGTCCAACATATAAAGACACCAAATTTATTGTAACCAGCCAAGACTCTCCTTGGGCATGGCATATATTATAAGATTCAAAGTTACAAAAGAAAACTTGAGAAAAAAGGGGCTCAAGTACCTTTTCTTTTTCACAATTCGTTATATAGTATCTTCTTCTTCTCTATTCACTGCCAAGCCTAGCTAGCCAACATTGCTTGTATCCGCAATACCCCACCACAAACCTTCTAATTCATGATTGTGCATGCGTGTGATATGGAAAAAAAATAATAATACAAGAAAGCACAAAAAGAATAGCAAATTGGCGTGCTTTGGAGTTCCCACATTATAAATTTTGGTCTATATTTCCTTTTTCATGATCATTTTTTTTATATATTGTCATTTTTTTTTTTTTGCAAAATTATGTACTTAGGGCCAAAAGTTTGTTGAGCTAGCTATTTTCTTTGTTCTATTTGGACAAGTTCTATCATTCAACATTCATAAATTGTCATGAAGGCAGATAATTAAAGCTTGAAGGGAAGCTAACTATGAAAAAACATGACATATCATGTAGATCATATTCAATTCATGGACTGAATAACTAAATAACGATTATTCATATTCAAATCATGGACTGAATAACTAAACAACGATTATAATTTGTAACACTTTTTAATTTGTAACGTCTGTACCAGGTTTTTAATTTTTGCTTACATAGGCAAAAATACGCTCTCGATCAACTTCGCGACGAAAATTAGTCACATGATGGTTGGTTAAGGGGTAAACTCATAATTTAAGGGTAAATAACTATTATTTCGATCTCTCTTCACATCACATATTTTCCCAAAGATAAGTAACTAAGTCTAAAGGGTGCATTTTAGGCTCGGTTCTCACCATAGAAAGCACGGGAAAAGGTCTCTTATAGACCCGTTGGCATGTGTCTAGCTCAAGAACCACATTTAAGGCATCAAAGTGCTTGCCTTTGGCACCCCACTTATGAGGGAATTAGCCTAATGGCCGAGCTCTTGCTGACTTTTTTATGACCTCTGACTTAAACATGGTAATTTCATGTTAATTTTTTTTCTCACACTTAAAAATAAAAGAAAAAGAAAAATCGTATTAGCTAGAGCATCACCTTCCTGTATTAATAATTCTTGTGGAGTAATGCTGAAGGACTGCTTAATTTGCCATAATGAATTTTCTTTGACAATAACTGGTTTATCGTCAAAATTGTTACAGTAGATCATTATATATGCCACTTAAACTTTTACTACATTGGGTATTTACTAAAACGAGAGGAAACTTGAATGAAAGGAGACTAAACTTTAGATGATTGGCATGCATATGTAATTGCATTTACGCAGAAGTTAGAGAGAGAGAGAGAGAGAGAGAGAGAGAGAGAGAGAGAGAGAGAGATCACGTTGCAGAATTCTGCTTGGTTTTGGGGACATTGACATTATGGATACAATAGCTAGCTGGAGGGGACCATATTCATATATACAGCTCACTATCCAATAGGCTAATGATATCATGTACAGAACCAAAAAAAAAAAAAAAAGTTTTTTTTTGAAGAATTCTTATGGTGAGGGCAATTTTGATGGGTATTTTAGCTGTCAAATTAACTTCTTAACAATTTAATCTGCGACTGAAAGTAGTGTTGTATCAAGTGCTATAAATTTTTAATATGAATAAACCTGTAAAACCTTAATCCTACGGCTTAATAGTACGCCCCACCGTTATAAGAATTCTCTTTTTGGAGATAATATCAGAAAAAAAAAATGAAATTAAATATGTACCAATTTTATTGATCTCTATCTCTTCATAATTTGACATTATATACATTAATATTTACTTGAATACACAACTAGGTGGACTTACTTTGTTGAATTTTAACCTTGGAGAATGCAAGAAAGGGATGTATTGAAGACAATGATTGAAGGGTTTTTGTGAAAGAAGAAAGTAAAAAACCAGCAGAGAGAACTTCATTTTGCATTTACGTGATCCAAGAGACACACTCGAACGCAGACAGACCAGAGACACACAGACACCACACAGAGAGACGCATGCTATTTTGTTAAAGCTTTTTTAAGGCTTTATTCAAACCCAAAGCTTTTTGTCTTTTATTTGTCTCTTTATATATGCATACATATACAAGTAATATATATATATACTTTTTTTTTTCCGAGGGGAAAAATTATTAATGTTGTCCTATTATTGGTGTCATCTTGTCTCACATTTCTTTCAAATATGCAAAAAATCAAGAGGCTATTAATAGAACAGAAAAAGAATGTAACTCAATTGCATTCGGTTTCACTCTCACTACTACCAAGCTCAGTGTTAAGTTGAGGAGTTGAATTAGAAGTCATCAGACAGGTTAGAAAAAAAATACTAAAATGATATTTTTAAATATAAACTATGTAAGAAGTGGTATTTCTTTAATTTACTCTCAAAATAGGTCCTCAAGTATAGAACCTTAAACTATTTTGAAAGGAACAGAAGAAAATACATTCTAAAGACACGATTCCATTATTGGTGTTTCAAGTCTCTCTCTCTAACCTTTGGACTTTAAAATGAGCATTGAGCTCAATGAGAAAGCGCCACCTTCTATGCATGTTCGTTTGATTATAAGAAGCCTTGGGCCTAACGGAGCTCTTAGTTACTATGATGATTTTTACCTAAATCATGTAGCCGCATAAGAGGACTTCTATGCACCCTTAACTTGGCAATTTTTCTTAAAAAATTAACTTACCGATAGAATTATCTTCCAGCTATCAGATTTGTGTCAAAACTGTGATTTTGACCAGATGGAACGATAAAAACATGCCCACTCGAGGGAAAGGCCTCCTTATCTTATGGTCATCAAGCAATCTGAGGTTTATATGGACAATCAGTTAAAAAAACCACAATAGATCTATTGTGGTGCCCACTGCAATCATTAGTTTAGAGAGCTTTTAAATGTTCTGATTTGATCTTGTAGCAACTATAATGCTGAAGATTATAATATACCTGTATATATATTATCCAGGCAAAGTACTTCTCCTGATCCTGATCTGATACCTTTCTCCACGAATATTTTTGGGAATAGTACTCTGCAAGCCCTTCAAGAATCGGTCTACTTTGCAGCCAATCAGAGTTCACATTGAATTATGGGCCAATATTAGATATGCATATTACCCTTTTAATTTGTCTTCTAGTTATAATGTAATTTTCCGGCAATTGTTTGGCAGGATATGAAAAAAAAACCCCTATCCCTAAATGTTGTTTTGGATTATCAAATCTTCGTTAGGTTTAACAAGTTCTTTCATGTAAGTCTTATTCTAATGTCAAATTTTGTGTCCTTTTAGGCTGAGATTTTAGTAGCCGAATGAATGAAAAGACTAATTTAAGCTAATTTAATAAATCACGGCCTCATCTAGAATTTTTTAAGGTTAAGGACTAAAATAAGATATAGTTTAGGGACTAAAAATAATATTAATCCATACATAGTAATATAGGAGGTTTGTTGAGTACTTCTCAATAATCTGGAAGGCTCAAGCTACTTTTGTTTACTATGAGGAGCTTTCTGTTGTAGAGTTATCCTATCAATTGTTATCAAAAAAATTAATGGTCATGAAATTATATTCTTATCTCGTTACATCATCAATTGTGATTAAAACATATTTTTATTAGAAAGACAACCATTGTAAATATAACCATTGAAAATTCATCCATATATATATGTAAAACAACAAACTAGTATAAAAGTGTTTAGGAACATCATTCTAACTTATTAGTTCTAAATGTTACAGTGTAAAGCAAATGTATGATACAATGTAAAGTTCTTGTCATGTATTACAGTCGTTTGGTTTTAATTTATGAATTCCAACTACACTCCTAAATATATAAATCTAACAGTTCAAAACAAATCAAACCCAAAAGTTATCTTATACCCTACATATGATCATCATGCCTTTCTTTAATATTTTGTGTCATTTGTATACAAAAGTCTGCAAGAAAATATAATTTAGCATGTAAGAAAGGCCCAAGGAAAATGTTGGAAACGTGGAAAACTCAAGCGCAAGAAAGGTGGCTAATCCAATCCAAGTTCCAGTTGCTCCGGTTACAAGAGCCCGAGCCAAGAAATTCAAGGAAGCACTTAATGGGCTGATTTAAGCAAATTGGGCTCAAGCAAATTCGTGGAGGCCCATAGAAGGACTTGAACAAGATTCCCAAGATTGGATCTCCGTAATTCATGTAGAAGAATAATCCAAAAGATAATCCTCAAGCAAATCAGCCAAATTGGTTTGCAACAAGCTATAACTTTAAAAATAGTAAACATTCCTTATCTTTTAATGGCTTGCATGCCAAGTTTAATTTACTTTCCTTTTTATTTATCTTAGGTGCCTAGGGGAAAAAAGGGAAAAATCTGAATTCCCTTCCTTAGGTGGCATGAGTTCAGGTAAGATTTTTCAAATTTAAATTTTCAGATTTCCTAGTTGAGATAGGACGCAATTTTAAGAATTAAGAATTTAAATTTGGGTTTTCTTAGGGGTAAATTTTAGTATTTCAAAATTTTAGACTTCATGTAAATTTTTGGCCTAAAAATAGGCGTCTTCAAGGCTAATAAAAAAGGCAGGTTGAGTTCTTCAAAAAAAAAAAAGGAATACAGATTTTCTCTTTGGTTCTTTGACAAACTTTACGAACTCACCGAGTTTATCCAGGTGTTCAATTCTAACTTATCAATCAAGTTCTCCATCCTTGATTGTGGTGTCTATGACTGTACCAAGGTTCTTACTTCATTATAAGCAACGGGTCACAGTTTTTCCACCCCAAGTCTGAGTAGAACGGTCTTGGTGCCTTGTATTGATAACTTATTTCGTCAACTTATTGGCGGGGTTCTTATTATTTGGTGTCAGAGCTTAGGTTCTATTCTCAAGTTTGTCTATCTTTAATTGTTTCTTGAATTCAATTTTGTTACCTAGGGTTCATTTCGTCTTAAAAAACCAAAAAAAAGAAAAGAAAAAGAAAGGGGTCTAATCTTGACTGAATTCGTTTTTCCCCATATGTGTTTTGCTCTTTAGTCGAATTTCTTCCTTGTCCTTATTCCAGTTAGAATTCTCGTACTTAGGGTTTGAAAGAGTCAGCAAAAAAAAAAAAAAAAAAAAAAAAAAAAGAAGGAAAAGAAAAGAAAAAAAATCAAGAGGTTCTGGAAAAAAAAAAGTGTAGAGACCCTTCTTAAATTTTTTTTGTTTCTCTTCCATTGATTAAGTGTCCAAGATTTCGAATCTAACTTTACCCCACAGTGTGAAATTTTTTCTCAAAAATTTTGGAATTTTGTGTGTGTATGAGAAACCCCTAGATAGACGTTCTTTTGACCCTTTTGCTTTATTCTAAACCTCATACTCTTAAGTCGTTGCTAAATTGTTACTGCACAGATTTGGTGGTTGTTTGTTTAGTTTCAAAAGAACCAAAAGAAAGAATAATCGAGTTAAAAAAAAAAGGGGCCAAGAGCGGTGAGAACATTAGAGTGTAAAAGCTGTTTTTTTTTTTTTTTTTTAATTGAGTGAAACACAAGTGAATTGAGTGATCCAATTAATTGAGTGAAACACATGAGGGAGAAAAGTGAGGTCCTCTATTATTTTAACTTTGTTTTGTAGGTTAAAAAAATGAATCAAAATCAGGATAGAGAATCTGAAGATGACCTTCCACAACAAAATGTTCAAAACCTACAGTTGCAAGCATTGATGGGGAAAATGAAATGGATGTTGACGCTTGCATTAGAACCCATTCAGGAGAGATTAGACAAGTTTGAAATGAAAACACATAATAGGCAGCCACGAAACGTACCCAATAGGCAAAGGGGTGGACGTGTTCCTTGGGGGGATGATGAAGAGGAAGATGAGTTGGAGGAGTTGGAGGAACCACCAATTAACAGGGACAGGTTTGGGAGAGGATATGGGAATAGAGAAGCTAGGAATTGGAAGGACAATAGTATGGGTAGGATTAAGATGAAGATTCCGCCAGTCCAAGGAAAGAACAATCCCAAAGCTAACTTAGTGTAACACCTATCAAATTTTCATGTAACAAATGAGTAACGACGTTAAGTAATTTCCTTATTGATATATGATATAATGTTACTAATTATTTTGTATTAAGGGTTATGACATGTGACGGTCACGTGGAATTGATGTGCTCAAGTGTTCATGTCATTTACGTTATGTGTTTAATATTAATTTTTATTGTAATAAATTAACGTTTTGATATGGCAGTTTGGTAGGCCGAATTGTCTCTCATAGAATGGTAGGCCGATGGAATTTCATTGGTAGGCTGAACTGAGCGATCGACAGGCCAAAGACTACTGATGAGCAATCAGCAAAAATCTCTCCAAATTTGTGACAAGGATGATTATGTGATTGGATATATTTGGATGATTAAATTGTGATTGATAGGCATATTTTCAATTTGATTTTTTTTTTATTTTAGGTAATAAAAAGTTTGACTTTTAGATTGATTGGATTCTTTGATAAGGTTTCCTATTTTTGAAAGTTGATATATGATAAATAAGAACAAATCTGTTGACTTTCCCCAATCCTCACCATCTCCCACGTGATTTGTCTCAATTCTAGTCAGAAATTTCTGATAATTATAGAGAAAATGAGTTTTTCCTTTTACAATATTTCATTTTCACGTAAACTAACTTCTTCTTTCTATCACACACACACTCTCTCTCTCTCCCATTTTCTACACGTTTTCTTTTCCTTCTCTCTTCTATTTTCTTGCAAATGCTTAGAAAAAATATTGAACTTTCATTGGGTGAATCCAAGGAAGCTTGAGAAGAATTTGTTTTTAAGGTAAGAACTCATTCTCGGTATTTCTGAAATGCATTTTCCCCTTTAATCTGACTGCTATAACTTTTTCTCAAATTTTCTATTTGCATTGAAATTTTAATATGTTATTCATATATGTGTTATGTGATGTCCCTTGAAATTCACATTCATTGGATTTTTCTATGTTGAGATATGAATTTTCTTCTCTCTACCACTCACAAAAAATTGTTACTGATTGGTTGTGTTGCACAAAAATGTAGGTTTTGTTCATAATGCAAATGAATGTTATTTCCCACGAAATTTTACAAATATGTTCATGTACATGTTAAGTTATGGATTGGAAAGTTTGGTGATGATTTGATCAATATTCTATGTGTTATTGAATTTTCATTAAGACTAGGTTATGAGACTGCTTTATCAATGGATTATTTGGACTTGTGTTGTGTGACATTTTTATGACTAGATGAATTTAAATGGTGATGAAACTTCTTGTGCTTTTGTAGCTATATGTTAATAGGTTGTCATATGAATTTTAGGGTCATAGTAATTTTATTTAATTTATTGGATTATGTTAATTGTATGAAACTCACTACTTAATATGATGGAAGTTGTTTTGTTACTGTTTTCCCATGCATGTTTTGGATTGTTTTGAATTTATTTAAAGGTAATTTTGTGCTATGTTATAATTTTAAGTGTCTATTATATGTAGTATTTTTATGGAATTGTTTTAAAATGTAGATAATTTATTATATGAATGTAAGTTATGATTACTCACTATTTTGCTATTGCTGGCAATTTTGGTATTGTGTGTTTTGGCGACTTATTTAAATTTTCAAATGAAATTTTTATGACCAATGAAAAATCATGGTAATATGTCTATGCATTAACTTTGTCCTCGTCAAGTTTGGAGCTTGAATTGTGTGTGAATTATGAGATATAGGGTTGTGAATTTATAAGGGTCAGGCAGATTCTTTAATTTTCAATTTAGCATGAATTTTTGTATATGATACAATGTAACTGTGTATTTGTAATTTTCTTGAGTTTGAAGCTGGATGATGTTTTATGATGTTGGAAAATTTTATGAGAATGAATATTAATCTTATGTGTAAATGAATGTATGACATGAATACATCAAAAGTGAGCTCATCGAGACCATGGCGATGTCATCTACGATATGGTTAAGTAAAATAAGCTAAACAGGAAAGTACATTCTCACCTGCAACATGATATGGTTTGTAAAAGTTTGAAGTTATGTTCATGAGGATGTCTACGATGATTTTATGATGGTTTCATTTCATGCATGAAAGATTTGACGTTCAAAATTTATGCATGATTGATGAGGCGTATTTCAAGGTATAAAAGTATCTAAATATGTATGTATATATATATATATATATATACAAGTATCACCTAAATAAGTGTTGCACAACTATGTTTATGTTTTGTCTATGTTATAATATCATGTTTGGTTTGGGATTAACTACCTCTCTCCTCTCATGACGGCGCGCCAATGATGATGATAATGGTGCAACACTTGGGCCCTTAAGATAAAAATAAATAAAGTTTTAATAAGATAATGTAATGAAAGATATCTTCTTTATGAAATTGTGCTTAGTGCACTATTATGATGATACATATGATGATGATATTCATCAGGTGTTTTTAAGTTGTGAGATATGAAATGTACTTACTAAGCTTTAGCTTAATTAATCAGATTTATATCATGTTACAGATAAGGGTAAGAAGATAATGGAATAGGTGGAGGACAAGGAAAGGCGTGTGAGCTATGCGGGAAGAATTGAAAACAGAAGAAAGCCGAGGAAAAATTTATAAGTTAACGTCTATGTTTTGTTTTCTGAGTTTGTTATCTATCTGAGTATGTTTATTTGAATTTATATGATTTGAACTATGACTCTTTAAATTATATAGTATTATCTTTTGTCTTCCGCAGTTGAAATATTGAGACTTGTTTCAAATGAATATTTTTTTTACAACAGTTTGGCCTGCTGATTATTATTAGTCGGTTTGCCGATGCAAAGTTCGGCCTGTCGAACTTAGCAATTCTTAAACCCCATTTTGTAGAGTCTTGGGCGGCTTGTCGGTGGTTGGAGTTCGGACTGCCGGTCAGGTTTGGCATGCTGAAGTTCAAAGTTCGGCCTACCAAACTGAGTAAGAAAATTTTGAATGTTGTGTTCTTTTTATGGATTTATTATTTAGTATGATAAACTATTTAAAGAATGTTTATAATTGAGTAATTTACTAAATATTGATGTATATAAATATTAAAAAATATATATGCATGGAACCTGGGTTATGTTTTCAAATTATGTTTTAATCAAATAGTTTATCTTAAAATAGAAGTATTAAGGAATGAACGTAACAATATCGGTGACGTCCGTAAGGAAGCGTTACATTTAAAGTGGGAGAAGAAGGTGGAATTAGTGTTTGATTGCCATAACTACTCTGAGTTAAAGAGGGTTAAGCTTGCTGCAACTGAGTTCTCCGACTATGCTATTGTGTGGTGGGCTCAGTTGGTAATGAATAGGCGGTGGAACCAAGAGCATCCGATTGAAACATGGGAGGAGATGAAAACAGTGATGAGGAAACAATTTGTGCCTGGCCATTACTATCAGGAATTGTACAAGAAGTTACAAGAACTTAGACAAGGAAACTGGAGTATGGAGGAGTATTATCAAGAGATGGAAATAGCTATTATTTGAGCCAATGTTGAAGAAGATCGAGAGGCAACCATGGCAAGGTTTTTGCAAGGACTAAACTCAGACATCCATGATCGGGTGGAGATGCAACATTACGTGGAGCTAGAAGGTATGGTGCACATGGCCATCACAGTGGAGCGGCAGCTCAAGAGGAGGGGTAGCACATGTGCAAATACTAGTTTAGGGCCTTCTTCATGGAAACCGAATTATGGGAAGAGAGAAGAGAAACCAACCGCAAAGCCTAGGCTTGAGCCAAAACCAGCCACATTTAGCCCTTCAAACAAAGGTAAAAATGATCCATTCACTTCTAGAAACCGTGATATTAAGTGTTTCAAGTGTCAAGGTAGGGGTCATATATCAAGCCAATGTTTGAACAAAAGGGTGATGGTGTTACAGGATGATGGAGAGATTGTTATCGATGATGAATAAGACAAGGACTCTATACCACCATTAGAGGACATGGATGAGGAGGAATTTGATGCCCAAGGTGAATTATTGGTCACTTGACGAGCCCTTAGTGAGCATGCCAAGGAGGAAGAAAAGGAGCAACAGGAGAAAATCTTCCATACTAGATGCCACGTGCAAAACAAGGTGTGTAGTGTGATAATTGATGGGGGAAGTTGGACTAACGTTGCTAGCACCACTATGGTAGAGAAGTTTGGTCTGCTAACAACCAAACATCCTTGACCATTTAAGTTGCAATGGCTAAATGGTAGTGGTGAAGTGAAGGTAACTAAACAAGTGCTAATTTCATTCCGTATATGAAAGTACAAAGATGAAGTTTCGTGCGATGTAGTTTCATGCGATGTAGTTTCGATGCAAGCTGGGCGCTTGTTACTAGGTCGACCATGGCAATTTGATCATCGAGTCAAGCATGATGGTTTCACCAACAAGTATTCTCTTGTGCACAATCAAAGACAAGTCACTCTTGTACCAATGACACCTAAATAGGTCCATGAAGATCAAGTGAGTTTACAAAAAAAGAGTGAACAAAAAAGAGAGAATGAGAAAAAGAAAGAAAAAGAGAGTAAAAAATTGAGTGTTTGCAATGTAGAGAAAGGGATCAACCATAGAGGGAAAAAAAGTAAGAGAGGCCGAGAAAAAGGATAGAAAAGGAGAAAAAAATGAGAGGACCAATATAAAAGAAAATTCAACCAATGAGGAAAAAACAAAGAGAAAAACAAACTTTTATGCAAGAACGAGTGATGTGAGGAGAGCTTGGTTTTCTAACCAGCCAATGATTGTGCTCATGTACAAAGAGGCGTTATTAAACACTAATGAACTTGATTCCACCTTGCCTAGTTCTTTTGTTTCTCTTTTTTAGGATTATGAGGATGTCTTTCCCGAGGAAACACCACACAGTTTACCTCCAATCTGTGGGATTGAGCATCAAATTGACTTTGTAACTGGAGCTACAATTCCAAGCCGACCAGCCTATAGGAGTAATCCTGAGGAGACAAAGGAACTCCAATGGCAGGTTAGTGAGTTGATGGAGAAGGGGTACGTGAGAGAAAGCATGAGCTCGTGTGCCGTATCAGTCTTACTTGTACCTAAGAAGGATGGGACTTCGAGAATGTGCGTTGATTGTCAAGCCATCAACAACATCATGGTAAAATATTGAAATCTTATTCCTCGCTTAGATGACATGTTAGATGAATTGCATGGTGCTTGTGTATTTTATAAAATTGACCTGAAAAGCGGATATCATCAAATTTGCATGAAAGAGGGAGATGAATGGAAGACAGCTTTCAAAACAAAACAAGGTTTGTATGAGTGGTTGGTAATGCCTTTTGGTTTAACTAATACACCCAGCACATTTATACGCTTAATGAACCATGTTTTGCATGCCTTTATTGGAAAATTTGTCGTTGTTTATTTTGATGATATTTTGATCTATAGCAATAACCTGGCTGATCATATTGAACATTTGAAACTTGTTTTAGATGTTTTATGGAAAGAGAAGTTGCATGCTAACCTCAAGAAGTGTACCTTTTGCATAGATAAGCTTGTATTTCTTGGTTTTATTGTTAGTGCTCAAGGTATACAGGTTGACGAAGAAAAGGTCGAGGCTATCCAAGAATGGCCGAGTCCACAAGCAGTGGAGATGTGCGAAGCTTTCTTGGACTAGCTAGTTTTTACTAGCGGTTTGTGACAAATTTCAATACTTTGGCCCCATCGCTCACTGAAGTAACCAAGAAGAACGTTGGATTCAAGTGGGGAGAAGAACAAGAGAAGGCGTTTCAACTTATTAAAAACAAGCTTACTCACTCTCTTTTACTTGCTTTTCCTGATTTTTCTAAAACATTTGAAATTGAATGTGATGCTTCTAGTGCAGGTATAGGCACAGTGCTTAGGCAAGGAGGACGACCAATTGCATATTTCAGTGAAAAACTAAGTGGGGCAACACTAAATTACCCGAATTATGATAAGGAGTTGTACGCGTTAGTTTGAGCATTGAAGCCTTGGCAACACTATCTATGGCCAAAGGAATTTGTGATACATACTGATCACAAATCATTGAAACATTTGAAGGGACAACAAAAGCTCAACAAGAGGCATGTCCGCTGGGTGGAATTTATAGAAATGTTTCCCTATGTCATTCGTTACAAGCAAGGTAAGGAGAATGTGGTTGCAGATGCATTTTCTCACAAGTATGCATTACTCTCTATTCTTGATGCTAAATTGCTTGGTTTTGAGCTTATTAAGGAATTATATCCTTTAGACCAAGATTTTTGTGAGGAGTTTCACGCTTGTGAGAAAATGCAGTGGGTAAGTTTTATAGGCATGATGGATTCTTGTTTTGGGAAAATACGCTTTGTGTGCCTAATTGTTGGTTGAGAGGTCTGTTAGTGAGGGAATCTCATGGTGGAGGATTAATGGGACATTTTGGAGTTGCAAAGACTTTAGCCGTATTGTAGGAACACTTCTATTGGCCACACATGAAAAAGAGATGTTGAGAGGATATGTGGTAGATGTGTCACGTGTAGGCAAGCTAAGTCGAGAGTACAACCCCATGGATTGTACACACCTTTACCTATTCTTAGTGAGCCTTGGACTAATATTTCAATGGGCTTCTTGTTAGGTTTACCTAGGTCCAAACGTGGGAGGGATAGTGTGTTCATGGTTGTCGATAGATTTTCTAAGATGGCACACTTTATTCCATGTCACAAAACAGATGATGCTTCCAACATTGCTGATTTGTTCTTTAGAAAAATTGTGAGGTTACATAGATGCCTAGGACAATAGTTTCTGATCGAGATGCTAAGTTCTTGAGTTACTTTTGAAAGACCTTGTGGAGTAAGCTAGGAACTATGTTATTGTTTTCTACAACTTGTCATCCACAAAGCAATGGTCAAACTGAAGTAGTGAATCGGACTTTATTTACATTGTTGAGGGCAATAATCAAAAAGAACATCAAAACATGAGAAGAGTGTTTACCATATGTTGAGTTTGCATGTAATCATTTGTTCATTCTGCTACTAAGTATTCACCTTTTGAAATTGTTTATGGTTTTAATCCTTTAACTCCATTGAATTTATTACCATTACCTGTTTCTGAGCATGTCAGCTTAGATGGAAAGAAGAAAGCTGAATTTGTTAAGTAGATACATGAGAAAGCACAGCTCAATATTGAAAGGAGGACAGAGCAATATGCCAATCAAGCTAACAGAGGACGTCACAAGTTGATTTTTGAACCCAGAGACTGGGTGTGGTTGCACTTAAGGAAGGAATGCTTTCCAAAACAAAGAAAGTCAAAGTTGCTGCCTCGAGGAGTTGGTCCATTTCAAGTCCTCGATCGAATCAATGATAATGCTTACAAGCTGGATTTACCAGGTGGGTATGGTATGAGTGCTACTTTCAATGTTTCTGATTTGAGTCCTTTTGATGTAGGTGATGATTTGAGGACAAATCCTTTTCAAAAGGAGGGGAATGTTGGAAACGTGGAAAACTCAAGCATAAGGAAGGTGGCTGATCCAATCCAAGTTCCTGTTAGTCTAGTTACAAGAGCTCGAGCCAAAAAATTCAAGGATGTACTTAATGGGCTGATTCAAGTAACTTGGGCTCAAGCAAATTTGTGGAGGCCCATAGAAGGACTTGAACAAGATTCCCAAGATTGAATCTCTGTAATTCATGTAGAAGAATAATCCAAAAGATAATACTCAAGCAAATCAGCTAAATTGGCATGCAACAAGCTGTAAATTTAAAAATAGGAAACTTTCCTTATCTTTTAATGGCTTGCATGCCAAGTTTAATTTACTTTCATTTTTATTTATCTTAGGCGCCTAGGGGAAAAAAAGGGAAAAATCCTAATTCCCTTCCTTAGGTGGCATGAGTTCAGGTACGATTTTTCAAATTTAAATTTTCAGATTTCCTATTTGAGATAAAATGGAATTTTAGGAATTAAAAATTAAATTTTGGGCTTTCTTAGGGGCAAATTTTAGGCATTTCAAAATTTTAGACTTTATGTAAATTTTTAGGCAAGTTGAATTCTTCAGAAAAAAAAAAAGAATAGAGATAATCTCTTTGGTTCTTTGACGAACTTTACGAACTCACCGAGTTTATCCGGGCGTTCAATTCTAACTTATCAATCAAGTTCTCCATCCTTTATTGTGGCGTTTATGATTATATCAAGGTTCTTGCTTCATTATAAGCAATGGGTCGTGGTCTTTCCACCTTAAGTCTAAGTAGAATGGCCTTGGGGTCTTGTATTGATAATGGGTTTTGTCAACTTATTGGAGGGATTTTTATCAGAAAGCCGATGAATAGTACTGTTTTAGAGGAGAAGAGAGAGAATCAGAACTTTAACATGGTTATTGTAGATGATTGGATAGTAAAATTAGCTTTTTATGTGTTTTTTTAGGCACTTCCGGCATGTAGTCACTGAACAAACGTTTAGCTCCTCAAGGTGAAAGAATCTAATCCCATCTTTTTTCGTTTTTTCTTTGCTTTTTTTTTTGGGGGGTGGAATCTGAACCTGTATTTATGTCATCCACAGACTTTCACCAACACCCAATAAATTTTCATAAGAACAAAAAAAAAAAAAAAAAAACCTGCAATGAATTTTATGTCGTCAGTCATTGCCGTTCAACCTTGATTGGAAACTGCTGAATTCGGCTTTGAAGCAAAAAAAAAAAAAAAAAGAAAAGAAAGCTTAATAAATCTTCATAATAAAACAGAGTTGGGATCATAATTTTGGGAGTTAATCATTTTACTATTTCTTTTGTTTATTATATGATAGCAATTAGGTTCAACTAAAAAATTAAAGGGGATTATAGGTATAGCTTAACAGTAAAATTATATCTGATTTGATCACAAGACGAAAGGTTTAATCTCTACCCTTATGTTATAAAAAAAAAAAAAAAAAAAACCAGGACAAAGTCCTTAAAAAGAAAAAAAAAACTATTACAAAGTCATGCAGTGGTGCTATTATTGTGGTAAACAAAAGGGGCAATTAATAACGCAGCTTCAATAATGATATAACAATGTAAGGATATTTTTATCAATAAATAATAATAATAATATTATGCAAGGATCTATCAAGTATAGCTTTTTTTTCAAGATGTCATACTTGCTGGGAAAGCTTGCTCTTTTACTTCTAAGTAAAAGAAAAAAAGAAGCATAAACTAATACTTTTTAATTAGTATTTAAATAGATCATAAAAATGTTTTTTTTTTTATTTCAAAAGAGCCTTTAATTTGTTATTAAATTCTTGATTTGATTTTTATTTCAAGAATATAGATAAAATTCTTACGGTTCGTTTGGTATACAAGTACAAAATGGTGTGATTTAAAACTTTTGGTTTAAATTGTGAGTTTTAAACTTTGTGGTTTCAACGGTGGTTTTGTTAGAATGTAAAAGTTTAAAACGAGAATAAAACATCACATTAAGTTTAAAACGAGAAGTGATGTTTAGAAAATTATGATTTATGAAAGAAAAATAAAAACAAGAATAGTTTTTAGTAAAAAAAATAGTTCAAACTAAGTGAACTTGAGAGGGAGTAAAATTTAGATTTTGATAGTTTTAGCTAGTTTAAACTGCCTGTATGGTTTGAATTGGCTTCAGTTATTACTTTATCAAAGTTAATTTAAACTGCCTTTATGATTAAAATCACTCTAAATTTATGCACCAAACGTCATGTTAATTTGTTATTTTTAAATATAAGTCAAAAAATAAATAAATAAACTTTTCATAGATACTAAATGGTTGGTTTCTTCTAAAAACAATTATAAAAGCTAAAAGTATTTTTTCAAGATGTTTCAAGGACGTTGAAAAACAATTTTTAAAATAAATAAACTAAAAACAACTATTTTTAGGCTATTCCAAATAAGCGCGATGTCATGCAAAAGAGTACAAGGACAATTAAAATTAGACGGATTAAAAGTATTCATAATAAGTAGAATTTTTCTTTCTTTTCTTTTATGGCAATTGAGAAATTCTTTCTTGTACCATACTGCAAAATTCCTCTCCAATTATTTTTCCCTCGAAATAAAAATTCACTGACGTGATAGTTCTGTGCATTTTTTTTTTTAATAAAGGATAGGCTGTTTCTGATAATCATTGAGCGTTAGTTCTATGCACTTTTGCTCTTGATAATCCACATAAACATTTTTTTTTAATAAAGGATAGGTTGTTTCTAATAATCACTGAGCATTAGTTCTATGCACTTGTGCTCTTTGGTAATCCACATAAACAACCTAGCAGCTATCATATTTTATTTATAAAACGAAAAAAACAAAAAAAAAAACAAAACAAAAAAAAACGATTTTTCAGGCATTTGATTTGAGCTTAAATTAATAAGGTATTTGAAAACTTTAGTTTAAATCAGTTGGTTCGAAACATTATAATAATAGAGTTTTTACTATAGTTTATTTTTATTTTACACTGTTGTAATAAAAAATTTACACCATTTTAATTTAAACCAATTCTCCAAGCGCAGCTTTAATTTTTGCCCTTCAATAGGCACTTTGAGTGCATTGCCTAATCACTTCTTACATGTTAGTTTTGAAAACTCTAGCTTCTATGTGGAGGGGAGCTAGTGAAATTCTTTAAGGAATTTTTATAAATGTGATCTTTTAAGACTTCTCTTTTTATAATGTCACGCATGTTTATCTACGGCATAACTTAATATATGATATGAATAATAGTGTGACATAAGTAAATAAAACTTTTAAAAATGTGATGTAGCATGTAATTTTCTCAAATTCTTTTAATTTATGGCCTAGAGAAAATTTTCAATTCATTGACTAATTGGCAAAAACAAGGGTCAATCACAAAAATACTACCTCTCTTATAACTCAAGAAAAAAAAATACAACTCTCTTTTTCCCTTTAAAAATATGTCACTTGCCCCATTAAAAATATCAAAACTAACTCAAGAAATCTTTTTCTCACCCTCTCTCTTATCTCACTACTCTATGGTGTTTGGTAAAATCAGTTCTAACCAAATTTTTAGTTGCTACAGTGTAAAGCTCTCAAGTATAAATCTCTCACATGATACAGTTTTCAATTTTAAATTTTCAATTCCAACCATACTTCTCTCTCTCGTAGCGCACCATTGACTTTAAAGGTTGTTGACCTCCTCACCAAACAGTTTGTGGGACAATTGGTCGCTCCCAAAATATTGCAGTGTGATTTGCCACAAAGAAGTTGTAGCGGTGAGATCCAAGGCCTTCATTGTTGCAGCCATCTCGCCGCATCCGGACCTTTGCGGCTAGTTCACCACCCCTAATTCTTGAATTCAATCTGTTTTGTGGCGTCGCCTCTTGATTCCCCTCCCCATCCATATAGTTGCAGCCATCGTCGTGAAGCTCCCCGATGCACAACCAACGTGTGTTAGAGAAATTCATCTTTCCTTCTTTAAACCATTGGTTTACTCAAAGCAGACCAATGGTTCACTTTAATTTTGTGTTGGTGGAGAGATTTTCTTTTTTTCCCCTCCTCTAAACCATTAGTTTGCTCAAAAGCAGACCAATAGGTTACTTTAAATAAGAGTGGGTGTGGGGAAATTTTCTTTTTTTCTCCTCTACAATAATGGCGAGTCCTGTGTACACAGATATTGATTTACCCCCTGTTTGGCAGTGGTTCTAACCACTCAGTTCCCATCATAAACTCAGTTATAAACAGTGTAAAGCTCTCACATGCTACAGTATAAAACTCTCACATGCTACAGTAAAAGTGGTTCTAACTACTGGTTTCCACCACTCTTCCAAACACCCTATTAGTTGTGGTAATCATAATTTGTTTTTGGGTTTTATGTTGTATAATTAATTGTAAAATTTTTAGTTTCAAAAACCAGACTTGAAAGATTTTAGGCAAATAAAGATTGACAACAATAGTAGATTTGTTATCATATCATATAGAAGAACTTACATCGAGGGCAAATGGTGTTTTGAAAGAGCCAAAGATTTGTTTCTCGTGAAGGTCAATTTTATCTCCTTTGTGGAGCCATGTGTGCACAGTAATTAGAAAATGTGCATGATGAATTCCTTCGTGTTCTTTAGTCGAAGCAATAGTTTAATTGTTTTGTTTATCATAATAGATGTTTTGTTCTACAGATCTCAATCCGTATTTACAGTTGGCTAGAATAAAATTACTATCTTTATCCAAACAAAATAAAACATTTGAAATCTACCAGAAAATCACTAGCAATAATTCTATTGAATCGAAATAAAATGATTACCAATGATATGATAAAATTGCTGATCAGCCTGGCATACAACCATTACAAACACCGAAAATGTAAAGAAAACTAAAAACGCAGACATAACTGCGCTACAGCCTAGAACTATGCATAACAAGACTTAAAAAGAATCAACTTTAAGATTAGGATCTCTTTAAACCACCCGTTTTCCACCGTTGATCTCCAGCAATAATAATCTAATAGTAAATCCTTTGGTGATTCTCCAGTTGTATTACTGCAGTAGTAAAAGCTCTGCAGTTTAAACCCTAGCAATTACTTCAAGTGAGGAGATTTTGGTTGTCCTACTTCTTTAAGAGCTCTTCCTCATGTTATGTCAAGATGGAGCAGATAAAATGTTTTGAATATATCCGTGCTAGCAATGAAATGAATAACATGAGTGGGATAAAGAACTAAGGTTTTTTTTTTTTTTTTTTTTGGACGATTTTTCTCTCGGATTTTGTGTGAATTGTCAAGTTAATCCATGAGCATTAAATATTGGTGTATGACCACTTGAGGTTCATTTGGTTTGCAGAATGTTCCCAAATTGACATAAGGCGTGACATTTTTAACGAAAACGCTCTCCTGCAAGTGACATGATGTGTTTCGTCGTCGTCCGAAATCTTTATTTTCTTTCAAATGAGCTCACTAACGTGAACAAGATAGCCTCCGTCCACATTTTCTAAGTGGTTACCACATTGTCGATACTCTACAACAATGTAATAAATTTAAGAAGCAGCTTATTAAAATCACAAGTTTAGAGGACGGCAATTGACAAAAGTGTTTTTTTGTTTTTTTTGGGGGCGCATAAGAATAAAATTGTTTTGCATCTGTTCTGAAACTTTTGCTTGGAAAATTCCCACTTTGTGCGCATTCTTTCATATGGGAAATTAAACAAAATTTGTCCAAGACCATCAAACTTCTTTTTTTTTCTTTTTTTTCTTTTTTTTTAAATCACCATCTCTATCTATCACTATGAGGTTATGTTTTGCCATATTCTATAAGAACAGGCGTCCCGACTTAAAATGTTAAGTAGTCTCAAAAACCTATTTCGAGGGGGAAAAAAAGCTCATCATATTATCTTTATTTATCAGGTTTTATCCGGCAATAGGAGAAGAAGTTATGATTTGATTTCTTAAGAGACTTGTATGAAGAATTTTAAGTGACAATTCCGTAGTTCTCTTGATAAAAAAACGTCTAAACTCTGAACCAGCCATTTTAAAGATTGGACATCCTTCAAGGGCGTATCCTTGCAAGACACCTCACTCTTTACTCAGTAAGAATGTTCTTCAACCATAAGCAGTAAGGTATCTGTTGACTGAAAAGCAATTACACGTAAAATTCCCAGTTAAACAAGTGATCATGTTTACAGACTTTTAGCCTTTGATGAACATTTTTCTGAACTCGTCATTGGATTTTGGCTTTTCGTCATCTTGGTCCTCCGTTTCAGGTTTCTTTGCACTCCGATATAGTGCACTGACGTTCCTCGGAATCGCAAACGTGGTCTTCCCTTTAAGCTGGATGTTGTCAACTCTAGGTTTACGAGGAGATTGTGGTGCCTCAGGTCTGCTAGATTGTTTAAAGGCCTCAACAGTGTCTTTAGACGCCGAACTGCCAGCTGCATCGGTTTTCCCATTACCATGTTCTGCTATATCACTTGATAAGTGAGCAAAAAAGACCAAGATGGACCAAAAAATAATAATAAAAAAACACAGGACAATATTCGAATAATTAGATTAATTAGCCTGGGAATAGAAAACAAACAGCAGGATTGATCCAATTTATCAAGAGATTGTTAAAGACCCCCGCAAGGTTTTTTTTGAATAAGAAGAGTAAGTATAGGAGTTTCAGAACTGAACTCAGATACAATGCTTTATAGATTTACTTCTTGTCGAATGATTTTCAATTTTATCAGCAAAAATGATTTTGAATTGTGCCTAACGCAATTTGTCGATAACCTTAATACTTCTGGATATGCCTAATGGCATACATGCATCCTGACACGGTAACTTCACTAGGCGTACCTTCAGCACCTTGGGAAATTTGACCGGATGGATCTCGTTTACCATGCTTTGGATTGGACCGCGCAATGCTCAGCTTCTTCCCAAGTAGTGCCTGCTTGTTCTTTGCCACGGCTGCAGCAAGGTGTGAATCATCTGAGAAATCCACGTATGCAAGACCCTTCACAAGAAAGATAAAAGAAAGTTGAGAATCACTTAGATCAAGGGGAAAAAACTGGAGGGAGAGGAAGGGAGGGAAGATTTTCGTATAAAAATGGAACCAATAAAAACTAACGGGTGAGAGAAAGAGAGATAGACAGAAAGGGGTAGATAGATACGTGTGTTTGTGTGTATATACATATAAACATACACTTGTATACAGACACAGAGAGAGAGAGAGGGGGGGTGGGGGAGGATGGGGGAAGAGAGAGAGAGACCCTTGATTTTCCAGTGAACTTGTCACGCAGTACTCGGATACCAACTATGCCACCAACGTCGCTGAAAAATTTACGTAGATCTTCTGCATTTGCCTGCATAAAGTTGTTACAATCAGGGATTAATCTGACCTAGATACACAAGGCGATGCTAGTAGTTAGGATGTGTACTTACCTTCAAATGAAGGTTTGATATAAATGCAGTGCACTGGTCAGTATATACTCTTGCTTTCTCGGGAACAGAGTCTTTGGTCTGTCCCTCTCTTTTGGTATCTGGTTCCTCTACCTGCGTTTTGATCTCTTCCATTTTATTCTTTTCTTCTGAATTCTGCGGCTGCACTTTGTCTATCTCATGCACTTTCTTTTGGTTTTCTCCTGAATCTTTTTGTCTCTTTGCTGGATGTTGCTCATCAGCTATGTCAGAGACTGGCTTTCTCTTTTCACGAATATTCTTCTTTGAAATATTCTCCCTCTCCGCTGCTAATTTTGATTCTTCTCGTGATCTAAATAATTGCAACTCATCCACCCGGGGGGAAACCTGGAGAAAAAAATTCTGTTTTGTTAGACTTTCTTCACGATAAGACCTTAGTGTGCTAAAAACGAAGAGTTTTTAGGTTACTAATGCTGGGAATTAACAACAAAAGAGAGCAAAATGTCCTACATTTGCTTCCATTTGCCAAGTACAAGACGGCTTGTCCTCAAATTTTTGACTTAACTGCTTTATTTCCAATCAAGTTTTCCATTCTCATGGAAAAAACAAAGAGTAGAAAAAATAAAATAAAAAAAAATTGACCAAGGAACTTGAACTCAGAAATTTTATTAAAAGAAAATGTTAAGTAATGTAAGGATATTAAACTCAGCATCAAAAACTCAATGTAAATCTGGTGGGTACATTACTCTTATGTTTAACAAGTTTTAGACTGCCACTTGCTTCTTTTGACTTACTTTTTGACTTGTACAACAACTAAATAGCTTGAAAACAAGAAAAATCTAGTTGTAAAGCATAACTTTCATGTCCAAAAGTCGAATAATCTATTAGACTTCCATACTTTAAAAATCCAAGGAACCATCTTGATGCAATACAAGACTTGAAAATACAAAAATTTAGTACAAAATTAAACAAATGAAAGCGAGGAACCAGGGATATGGTCTACGCAGGAAATGTTTACTGCAAAAGAAATAACTTAGCTTTTGTACTGCATGATCCAAATCCTCTAGCGTGCCAAACTCCCTCTCAAAGCGTAACCAAGAATGGCAGATGTCCTGAATGATTCTGTTTTTAGGAAGGGAAGGTATCATATAATCCAAAAGGCTTAATATTCAAGTGAAACGCTTAAGTTTTCCTAAAAATACTGAGGGTTTAATGCACCATAAATAAAAGTCTGAACTCAAAGTCAATCTATTCCACCCACAGAATCTTTTAGTAGACTTGTAAAGCTCAAGTTTTCCTAAAAATACCAAGGGTTTAATAAACCATAAATAAAAGTCTGAACTCAAAGTCAATCTATTCCACCCACAGAATCTTTTAGTAGAGGAACTAGCAGTGGGAACTATAATTTTTAAACAAACAAAGCTTTTGGTATTTTGGAAAAGAAACAAATAAGGGATATTGATCATAAATATTTCAGTACCTCTGAACCAGTTCCAGGAAATCTTTTACTGTAGCATCTCTTATATATGGACCGAGCCTCCTTTATGTGGCCTAACTCTATTTCCATTGCTATATAACCTTGCCAGGCTTCCAACATTGAACCACTGAAAAGCGAATGACAGAACAGAAAACATAATTTTAAAAAATAAATAAATAAAAGAAAATAAGAGAGAGGAAGAAGAAGAAACGGACAAAGTTCATCAAGCTAATGTTTTGCGAGCAGCATACAAGAGAATGAAACAAACCAGATCTTAAGCAAACTCTCCCAAACTCCACGAGCTGCCACCAAATCTTTCCCTATCTTCAGCTCTAAACGGGCCCAGTACTCATGCAGTCGCAAAAATGCATCAGTGTTCTTCAAGTGCGGAGAGAGGTAATTCGATGCATTCTGGAAGATATAAATACACGTATTACTCCAAATTATAAACAGGTCCAAGTAAATAATGTATAAATCACTCCAAAAATATTCTCTCTTCCAACAGAAATAAACTAATTATCTCAAAATGACACAGCCATGATTATAAGAATTGTTTCAAGTTATAACTAGTTAAAACTTCAGAACACCATATTGAAATCTTTAAAAATGTTTTTTTTTTTTTTTTTTTTTTTTTCATTTTGTTCTTCTAAATCCTTCATCTAAAAGTTAAAAAAGAATTTTCCATCACGTTCCTTTCTGCTTAATCCCGCCCTTCCAAGACTTAACAGGCAAAGAAATACTGGCTATCCATTATGTCTTGTGGTGAAATGAACATTAGCAAACCACCCAAGAAATCTTTGAATTTAATTTCACCAGAAACAAAAAGGAAAATAAAATAAAACCCATAAACCAGAACGTGACAAACCTGAAATGTTTCCCTTATTAAAGAATAATCCAAGACATTCTCAACTTCATTACATAATAAGATTCTTCTCCGCAAGCCATCTACTCGAGTAAGGAACAAATCCAGGTACTGGACAAAATAGGCACAGAAAACAGGCAAATTCAATTGAACAAGTATAAAATTAAAGGACTACACTTTATTAAGTATATGAATCTCTACCTCATCAAGAGTTGAAAAAGTGCATTGCAGGGCCTTTTCATATACCTGCAATAAATAAACAAAATCATCCACACACCTCAGAAGGTTAAAATGAAATTTTCAAGCTACAACCCTGAGAATAAAATCGTTATTAAGCAAATGTATGGAGAAAGAAAAAGAAAAATCCATATGTTGTAAATGCGAGCACCTACAAAGTTTTCCAAATTAATTTTTAAAACCAAAACCAGATTGAACTCGACTAATTAGACAATCTGATACATACCGTGGCAATTTCTTTTTCAGAGGCATGATTACGCTCCAAGGAGAGCAAACATCGGGTCCAAAGCTCTCCAACCCAGGGGCAATTTTTTACAGCCCTTGAATGAACATTGGTTACGGTACTGCCCACCTGAAGAAAACGAAAAGAAAAGTTTGAATTAGGAATGCTATATATATAGAAAGAAAGAGAGAACAATAACCAGAGGAAAACCTTCAAGGTCCTGTCCAAATAGTGCGAATAATCAAGCCAGAGATCACTTGATACAGGAAAGTCAGTAATAGCACGCTCATAAAGGATTTGGACACGTGCAGGGTCTCCAGAGGACTGTTCAAATTTCAAGTAGTTCTGCAGAATGGAATGGAAGAATGTTTCTTTAATACAAAAAAGTACACACAGCCACATAGAAAAATATTGGTGGTACTCCCGGATGGTACAAGAACAAAAGTGACACAAAAATTACTGTAAACGTTATTTAAAAAAAGTGGAGGGAAATACCAAGACAGGAAAAGTAAATGCAATTTCTAGAAGATGAAAAAGTTCTTACACAAAAATTTACTTTTCGTATCAACAACAAAATTCCTACTAATAACAAACAAAATAGAGAAAGACAAAAGAGAACAAATATTTTACTAATTAATAGTTACAAATTTTACATACCATGAACTCTTGAAGTCTTTCCAAGTCAGGTATATCCTGCCCAGAAATTTTTTCTTCAAGATGAACACGAACATTGTACATATCCAATGCCTTTTGGTATGCTGAGGCAACATGAGAAGACACCCCATCCAAATCACTAGATTCAATATCAAGAATACTTCCCTGTTCCACCTCCCAAGCCTTGTAAACAAGAAGTGTTGACCTCATATTAACAAGGGGAACGGCCAATTGCCGGTGGAATATAGTTCGGATGCGCTGGACTTGCTTTTCTTTTGCCTACAAAATTGAGAAGCACTCTTAATAGTATATCCAAGAAAATACACAAGGACACAAAACCTTTATTGAAATAATTCCCGTAAATTTCATAGAATTCTCTAAAAAGATTAATGAAGAACTAAAAATGCATGAATTTTACAAAAAGAGCAACCAATACTCGCATCACTTCAGCATTCAACTCAACCAAGATCTAAAAACAAAAAGTTAATATTCCTTGGCCTGGGCACATTTCCCCTCAACTTAAATTGCAGGACTATGACTATCAGCCACTTTAAATCATTAATATGTGAGCAAATTTACATATTTGTGTTTGAACCTATTTCCTACTAGTTTAAGCTTTTGAATCACTTGAATACATTTCAACATGAAGCCAAAACATTCCAATAATGTTGATGACAAGAAAAATAGAATCACAACTAATAAAATCAGATCATAAAAAGTCTGGAGAAAATTCATAAGTTTTAACCTGAATGTCAGTCTCATCAATAGTATGAAGTATGGCTTGCTCAAATTCCCTGTATGCTTCCCATATTTTATTCCCTTCGGCAACATGCAAACCAGTTGCTGTAAGAGCACGTTCAAACAGTTCTCTTGCCTTCAAGATTCCAGCAGACGAACATTCTCGTACTGAAGGATCATGTTCTTGAATGAAATCTAAGTAGTCGGACCAAAGAGAGGTAGACTACAACAAAAGTAATGCAGAAAGCATTCAATTTCAAATCAATATGTCAAGCAAAGAAGCGAAAGAAAACACAAAGAAGAGCTGTATTATCATCCTACAAAGGTTGCATTATCATTTTACGAAGTTCAAATCAAACTTTTCATTCAAACATCATCTCTTAAATTTCACTTTATACAACCAAAAGTATGACAAAAGATAGTTTTTGGGAACCAAGTTGGAACTTGAAGTTGGAATTTAAAAACTGTAGCATGTGAGAGCTTTACAGGGTAGCAGTTGAAACTTCGGAGTTGGAACTTGGTTTCCAAACATGCTTGAAGAATTATTGTTAGAGCTTTGAACAGAACAATTTCTTCACGCACTAACTCAACTTGATGAATAAATCAACTATAAGTGTCTTTCTTAACAACATTCTCAAAATAATATCTTATCCACTCCGTTGCTAGCATCATCGATTCCATGAAAATACAAATAAATCCTATAACAATGGCCAAAAAAAATTATCCTATTTGCATAGTAAGAACCAGAACTAACCAGATAATCAGATACTCCTCGCTCATAAAGCTTCTCAATTGTAGAAAATCCCTCACTTCTGCACAACGGCAAAACATAACTACATAATTGAACAGACACATGTACAACAAGTGTCTTTAGTCATGCATACACAAAATCTTTTTCGATAATTGAGTTATCATAACTATGTAATTGACTTTGCACGTACAATTAAAGCCCCAGAATGGGCACATGCTTTAAATTCTTTTCTCTCCATTTTCTAGTTCCATTTTTTGTTTTTCTTTGTTTAAAGTTAAACTCTTCTCAAAAACTCAAAAATAAACAGAGACGACAGAGAAAAAGAACAAGAAGAAAAATCACCCGGCAATAAGAGAACGTTCATCTCTAGCCCAATCCTGCCACATAGCAGGGGTCAATGGAAACAGCTCACTCATAGTTTCCCTTGCTCTTCTCAGCTTCTCAATGTCACCCAATTTCCTCAGAAGTTTTATGTACTGACAAACAAAGAAAGCACGAGATAGTAAAAAAAAAATTCCAAATACATGAACAATTAGATTCACATTTTTCTTGATTTATCTGTAATTTTTCCAGACAACCAAACAGACAAATAAGGAGAGAGAAGCACGAACCTGAACATGAGCGTCGTAGTTGGAAGGATTGTTGGAGAGGTCGTTCTCAAGAGTTTGGAGCTGAAAATTGTTCTGAGCTTCGTCGTCCTCGGAATCGGAATCGGAGCCAGAATTAGGGTTTTGGGGAGGCAAATCGGCCATGGAAGTGTCCGCGTCATGATTCGGATCGTCCTCGTCGTCTTCTTCTTGGGAAGTTGGCAGATGAGGTTTTGACGTTAGGGTTTCTTCTTCCATTTTTTTTTCCCGAGCTACAATATGCGAGCGTGAAGAAATGAGCAAAACTTTTAAGCACAAGTGGGCAATCGGTAGAAAATTTCCACAAAAATATCATTTAATTCAATTTATGGCCCACATGCTTTGTAAATGAAAAAGCATTTTATAAATTTTAAAATGAAAAAAAAAGTAAAATTAAAGCATCAAATTTTAAAACCAAAAAAAATCTTGAGTTTTATGTTTTTAAATACTAAAAAATTTTTCTCAAAGAAAAAAATAATTTTCAAATATAAATTCAGTTTAATTAAGAATATTTTTGTTGTTTTTCTTATTTTTTTGTCCACAAACTGTGCAAGTTATAAAAGTGATGTAAGTATTTTAAATTCAATTGAAACTTTCAAGGCTATAAAAACATATAGATAAATTGAGCTATAACTAAAATCATGAGTTATAATTGACCTAAATAAATAATTTTTTGGTCCAAATGTTTGAAACGTTTTTAAAGATGGAGCTATTAATGCCGTTAGTCCTTAAATTATAAATATCATAATATTGGTCACCTTTTTGTTTTGATAAATTTCTTCTTTAATTTTTGTTTTGCATAATTTTGATCTTTGACCACAAAATTAAGATAAAAATATAAAATTTACCAAATGTAATCATGTCATCATCATGTAATACCTTCAAATTTTAATCAAATTATTAAATATAATAGCAATGAGATTGCATGATGGGTCGTGACCACGGTTGAGGTCACGAGTCAGTCAAGATTCTATTTTTGTTTGAAATTTGAGCTTTTTCTTCTTCTTTTTTTTTCAAATGCTTTTTTATTACTTTTTATTGAGATTTAGTGGTAAATGCATGATTTTTATGTTCTAAAAGTAAATAGCGTATTAAAGAAATGATTCTTGCTTTAAATGATAATCAATGATGTTTAATTAACAATAATTGTGTAGTAACGTTAATCATTAAATTTGTGTTTTATAAATGATGAAGCAATATTAGTTACTAATTAAAAAATTCACTCAATAGTTTTTCTAATTTGATATTAATAAATTAATGATAAATCGATTTATCAATGACATACTATTGTGATTTTCTTATAGGGTATTTGACATGGTGGTAAAAACCATTGGTTAAAGCTATTTTTACTGTAGTATGTGAGAGCTTTACACTGTAGCAACTTTTTTCTTTTTACTATAGCATGTGAGAGCTTTACACTGTTTATAACTAAGATAATAGTTAAAACCACTCATGCCAAATAGCACATAAATTTTCAAAAGTTTAGTTATTTCGATATTTTTTTTAATTTCGACCATATGTTTAAAAATGGTCAAAAAGTGCAATTTTTGTTCAATTTTTTTTCTTTTTAACTTTTTTTTAAAATTTTTGACTTTGATTGAAAATAAGAACATGGTAATGACTAATGCGGGCAAACTAAAAGTTCTTCGAGTGTTTAGTGAATAGTCGTCATAAGAGAAGAGAATTTTTATTTCGTTTAAAAAACATAAGGGTAGTCTTTTTTTCTTTTTTTGAAGACAAAGTGAAAATTTGTATTTGTTAAAGTTAGTAGTCAAAATCTGCCAACCCTAAAGTAGTAAATATTGACGAAAATGGAAAGGAAATTCAATAATTGAAAGAATAATAGCTGTTAAATTAAGCTAAAAATAAAGATGGAAAAAAGACAAAAACCAAGGTTTATAATGGTTCCACTCAACACAGCCTACGTCTATTCGATTTGATGCACTATATTTTCGGGCTCTTTACAAAAATGCTACAAATTTTAAGCTTGGATTGTTTTATGCTTTGAAAAAAATATTTAGAGAAAGTGTCATAGGTACGTCATCACTTATATTAGAAATACCCAAATATACCATTAACATATTGGCCAATATCTAAAGAGAAAAAGAGAAAGAAAGAAAGAAAGAAAAAACTAGGTCCAGTTTATTAGTATTTTGATTAGTACACAAAATATTACTTATGTCATTGTAGCATATTTTCAAATAGTTTTGAATATGTTGTATCAATTAATCGAATTGTAAAATGGGTAACATATAATATAAATTGTCTACATTTTCTAAAAACGATTACGTACTCAAAACTCACTACAAACACTTAGTACAATCTCACACAATTTTGACAGTGTAACAACTAAGACTCCAACCTTGGAGGGTAACTGTTCCTCACATGTCCTTCCTTTATGTGCCATGCCATGTCTTTCGCCTCTAAAGTAAAGCCTTCGTCTACCACCAATAGATAACTACTCTTGCATTCTCCTTATCTGAGAGAGTAACTTCCTCCTTTTATCCTTGTGCTATAGAGGATGGAGAGGATTATAGGAGTCTTTTATGTTGCTTGGTAAGAGGGAGAGATAGTTGAAACGATATATAACAATTACTTATCAAATTATTATATGGGTAAATTATACTTACACCCTTTGTGTTTTACCTTAATTACAGTGACACCCCTTGAACTAAAACTAATCTTACTAACACCCCGTTAATTTAACTTTATTAAATTTTTATTTGAAATGACCAAAATACCTAATTTAATCCCAATCGTTGATCTACCAAATTAAAATCTTAACCATTAATTTCCACCCAAAAAAACCCTAAAACTATTTAGACAAAATAAGACCTAAACTCCCTATCCAAAAAACTTCACGACCTCCCCCCTTTCCTTCCTCCTCCACCCAACTGGCTCCGTCCAAGCCTCCTCCCTCAATGGCCTTCCTCTGTTGTTGTACCTTGTCTCGTTGTTGCCAGCTCCACACGTTGGTGCTCTGCTTATCGCCCAGCCCTCATAGCTCTGCCCTTCTCCAGTCACTTTCCTCCCTTGACCCATCACCCATTCTGTGTAAGAATGGTATGTTTTCTTTTCTTTTCTTTTCTTTTCTTTTTAGGTTTTTTTTCTCCTTTTTTGTTTTTTGTTTTTTGTTTTTTGTTTTTTGTTTTTTTATTTTTTCTTGTTTTTAGGTAAATAGGTAGTTACTATTATTTGTGAAATTTGTTGCGTGAAATTTTTTTAATTAACTAATTTATGAAATTAGGAAGTGTTATTTTTGAAATTAGAAAATGTTAGTTAGAAAGTGTTGGAATTGTCTAGTAAATGTTATTTATGAGATCAGAAATTGTTAATTAGAAATTACTAATTTGTGAAATTTTGTGGTTTTCATTTTGTTGGAATTATGTAGTTTGTGAAATTAGAAAGTTTTATTTGTGAAATTAGTTTATATAATTTGTGAATTTTCATTAATTTTCACTTTGTTGGAATTATCTAATTTGTGAAATAAGTTAGTGTAATTGGTGAAATTAGTTAGTTTGGTGTGTGAAATTTGGTAGTTTTCATTTTGTTGGAATTATCTAGTTTGTGAAATTAGTTAGTGTTATTTGTAAAATTAGTTAATTTAATTTGTGACATTTATTAGTGTAAAGGATGTTGGAATTAACAAATTTATGAAATTAGTTTGTTGAAGTTTGTTTTTCATCATAGTTTATGTGATTATTGATCATGGATTAATTAGTTTGATTAGTTTATCTTCATTTTGTTGGAATTAGTTTTCTTTTCTTTCATTGACTATGGATTTAGTTTGTTGGAATTAGTTAGTGTGATTTTTTTTTATATGATAAGGTTGTATGATATTTTTTGTAGTTGAATTATTATGATCTTCTTATGATACATGATGGATAGCTATTTATCATGAAAAATGTGGATGTGGATGTGGATGTTTTGTTTGGGGCATTTATTGATGAGATTATGGCTGCTATTTATAATGTTGGTGATATCCTTGAAGTTATTGATTTGTTGTATGCTGAACCACTTAGTAACTCATATCAACCTACAAAAGATGAGGAAGGTATGAAAAGAATGTTCAGAGAATACAATGGCTTCCAAAAGATCAATATGGTGATTGGAATGGAGTTGTTTGAAAACCAAGTTATTGGCCTAGGCATTGATTTACCGGATGTAAATGAAGGCATACAAAAAGACAGAGAGGTAGTAGAAGATGATGATGATAATTATAATTGGTTGAAGGATGAGCGGGAATGGAGGGACAATGATTTAGATACAAAGGAAAAATATAATAGTTCTAAAAGTGACAAATCTTCAAAATACAGTTCCGATGAATTGTTAAAATTTCAATATGGAGATGAACCTGGTTAGAGCTCAAATGATGGAAACACTGAGAGGGAGGAAAAGAAAAGGCAAAGGTCAGAAGAGGGAAAAAAGTGTTTTGACTAGGAGATGATAGGAAAGTAAACTTTGAAGTTGGCCAAGAATTTCAAGTGTCAATGATTTTAGAAAGAAGCTAAAAGACTTCATAATACAAGAAAGTTTTGAGATAAAGAGGATAAAGAATGAGCAAACTAAGGTAACTTGCATTTGTGCATTCCCAAGTTGCAAATGGAGAATTCATGCATCACCGGTCGGTAGAACTAGTGTATTTTGTGTGAAGTCTTATAATCCCAACCATTCTTGTATCAAGTTGACAACGCATCCTGAGCCAACGTCCGATTGGATTGCAAAGAAGCTTGAAGATAACTTGAAGACCAATCTTGACACATCTCTTGACAATATGCAAAAGAAATTGAGGAGGATTTATGGGATTGAAGGCTCTTCTTCTTGATTGTATAGAGCACGATTGAAAGTGAAAGAGGGTAGTGAAGAAAACTATGCTCTAAGTTATGCCAAGTTCCCAAAGAATGCTGAGATTATAAGACAAACCAACATGGGAAGTTTGGTAAAGTTGTAGTATAATAGGATGTCATTGACCCATCAACCAGGCTTTAAAAGGGTTTTTTCTGCTTAGATGGTTTGAGAAATAGGTTTAGACTATTCATTGGTGTGGATGGTTGTTTTCTTAAAGGACCATTCAACGGACAACTTCTACCCATTGTGGTACTTGAAGGAAACAATGGAGTGTTTTCTTTCACATCTGCAGTTGTGGAAGCTAAGTGTAAAGATAGTTGGGCATGGTTCTTTACTCACTTACGGACAATTATTGGTAGTAGCTGGTTTACTTTCATGAGTGATCGACAAAAAGGATTACTTCCTACACTTGATGAGATTGTTGGAAAGGAAAGGTGTGATATGTGATTTTGTGCAAAACATATCCTAGCCAATTTCAACCAAAGATTTCCAAGACATGCTTGCGAGAAGTACTTTGGGGCGCTCTTAGGGCATGCAATCAAAGGGATTTCAACATGAATATAGAAGTCATTAAGTCGATAAAATCGGGTGCCTACACTTTCTTAGACCGTATTGGGGCAAAATATTAGTCAAGACATGCTTTTAATGAAACAGTAAAAAATGACCATGTTACAAATAATTGCATAGAATCTTTTAATGGATGGTTAGGAAGTTCAAGAGAAAAGCCTATTTTGACATTTTTGGAATACTTGAGAAGGAAACTGATGGGAAGAATGCAAATAAGGTACTAAAAAGGCTTGACTTGGGAGGGTAAAATTACCAATGAGGTGAGAAAAAAATTCAAAAGACAAGCAACATTTCACGGATGTGTATTGTTGTCTTTGCTGGTCATGAAGAGTATGAGGTTCATGACGATGGGATTCACTATATTGTAGACCTAAGCAAGAAGACATATGGATGTAGAGCTTAAAAAGTGAGTGGCGTTCCATGTAGGCATGTTATGGCAGTAATTAGAAATAAGAAGGCTGATCCAGAAGACTATGTTGATCCTTATTTCTCAAAGCAAACTTACTTGATGTGTTATGGAGATATGATTCATCCAGTTCCTCACAAATCCAATTGGCCTGATGTGACATATGATTTAGTTAGACTGCCAAAAGTCAAACATGGGGTTGGAAGACCGAAAAGGTCTAGGCGTAGAGAGCCCAGTGAATTCTAGTCAAACATGAGGTTAGATAACTTTGTTAGACATGTATGTCCTAAGAAGTAAAAATGTAATATGTTTTTGGAGACATTTTTATCAATAAAAAATTCATTTATTATTTATATACCAAATCTTGTCCTCTTTACATTCATATTTGTTGAATATATGATAAGCAAACAATAGTCTATGACTGTCGGTCTAAACCTTTAAGGATTGGGCATATGATGGACAGATTATGCAGAAGACATGATTCTTAAGGTGACAGTCTACATCATTAGATCCGCAATCGAGAGAATAAAGTTGGGCGCTTTATTCATGTAAAGATTGTTATGTTATTTATATCCCTATTGAGAGATGGTTGTCTTAGCCATCGGAGGTGGACTCCGTGAATAGAAACATCGACATGTTGTCATAAGTCATGATGTGTTAGATCGGGACATAAAGTGAACTGATTTGGATTTATAATTTTGTCTCGGCAAATCAATTCACTTTAGACAATCATTTGTATTGTATCTTAATCATGAGATAAATAGTGCGCCTATTGTCTTGACCTGTGTCTTTTGATGTACCAAAAAGTGACACTCATATTTTAATAGTGGTATACATTGGAGGCATGACTCTTGATAGTGTAGACCTGTTATTCATAGATATAGAATCCATTGTTCCTCTTTAGGAGTAGTGATATTCTCTTATATGCGTTATCCTGTAATTGAAAAACTAGAGTCCTCAACCATTTGGATACATAGGTGTAATCGAATGGTATACTATCTTTGGATAGTAAGTTTTTTGATGGTGAGATAGGACAATAAGTTTTTCGATGATGAGATAATGAAACGTAAGATAAAAATAATCGAAAAGGTAAGATAGAACTTGTCCTTAAGCCGATTATGGATAATCCTATGGGGATACAATACACTATGATATGTCATAGAGACTTAGCTATACGGGTTTCATAATTCTATAGAGTTTGAGAGTGCAGCTCCAAGCTTTTAGTGGAGTAGCGTTGGAGTTGATAATTATGAAATATATATCTAGGACATTGGGTTTCATAATTATCGGGAGCTTGAACCATATAGGTCCATTTGGTCCCCTTTGCTAGCTCACAAAATCCTGTAATGATATGGCATACTTTTCTAACAATTGATGACTTATGTCAGATTTATTAGATTGGTTGAAATTCGAAAGAATCAAATAATTCATGTCTGTTTATCGGTTAAATTAATATTGTAACAAAATTAACTCAAGATAAACTTGCTGAATTATTGGGATCGGATAATTCTTGTTTGTTTATCAGTTGATTTAATTTCAGATAAATTAAATCAAGATAAACTTGTAGAATTATTAAGAATCTATTTATTTTCTTAAAGATTATCTAGATAAAGTTGTTTTAATTAGATAACTTCTCTATTGGGTTTTTTGAATTAAAATTGAGGCTTTATCCTATAGAATCTCAAGTGAAAAATAAAAGATTTACTGAGATTTTTATGGGCAATTCGGCATGCCGATCCTCAAGTTTGGCCTGTCGATGGGGCAAGTTTGGCCTGCCAGTTAGGCAGATTAACCTGCCTATGCGTAATAAAAAAATCACGCGTTTTCACATAGATTTCATTCGATATTGATCCAAATTTGTTCTGATTCAAATTTTTGAGACCTTATCTGATAAGGAATGACCCTAGACCCAACCTTTATAAATTGGGAATGAGTCTCATAAGTTATTTAGATCAATTGAGAGATTAAGAGTGAAACTCTGTTGGTGAGATTTTGAAACTCCCTGAGAGCTCTTGTTCACAAATCAAAAACACTAGTTTTGGGTTTTCTCAATTGGTTGGAAAGAGAGTCACCTTGAGGAAAAGCTGTACGTGTGAGCCCACACTTACTCCAATCGTGGATAGAGAATAGCAAAGAAGACCAGTTAGTTGAGGCTCTTCTAGAACGTTACTTCTCTTCACGCATTACGGGAGTTTGGCATTCAAAGGTTAGTAAGATCTTGTTAATTTATGCATATAGTATGTCAAACTTGTGTTTTTAGAAAATACTCTAATATAAAATTTTTAAAAATTTCGTTGCGTACTATTTTTTCAACAATTGGTATCAAAGCCATAGTTTTTACGTAAATTTACGAGTTTGTGATCATGCTATATGTATAAATTATGTGATCTTGATCTCTCCTATGCTTGAATTTAATTTTATAGATAGTTGGCACTCGAGGTTTCTATATATTTATATGTTATCATGGATTATGTGCTGAATGTTTATTAATTAATTATGGTTGATTAAATTATTATTTAATTATTTATTAATTAATCAATGTCGGTTATCGTTCCTTAGAGGTTAAAATGTGTATCTAGATTTTTCATGTAATTAGATGACGGACTATCATCTCCATCTAGGAATTATTATTTAATTTTAAATTTGTAAGAATTTTGTAATTAAATAATTGTTCGAAGAAGACGGATCTAGGAGGTGAATCTAATTAGATGGATGATGGTGTTCCCAGGTATTTCTTGAGTCTCCAATTTTATATTTTTGAATTGTTGAAAATAAAATTGATGAATTGCATTAAAAATTGTATTTTCTGGAAAGGATGATTTTTGCTCGGTCGGTATGCCGAACTCTTAGGTTCGGCAGGCCGATGGTCGCAGATCGACAGGCCGGACGTGAGGTTTGGCAGGCCGTCGTGGGGTGGAAATCAGGTGGCTCTGGCAGCAAGCCAAACTTCTAGTTTGGTAGGCCGATTGATGATAAATCAATAAGTGATATGCAAAGATCGGCAGGCTGGTGGGTCATGACTGACAGGCCGATCACACAGATCGGCTTGCCGATAGAGAGTTGGAAATTTCTCCATAAAAGGTGTAGTTTTTCGTGCAGTTTTAATTTTATTTTTGGGACAATTCTTAGAAACATTAAATATGGATATGACCAGAAATATGGAGTATTCGATCTATGCGGGATTGAAGACTTAAAGATAGGCATTATATGAAGAAGGATACAGCTTGAGGATTTAAGGATAAAGAATCGATAATATGTTTCGATTATTCTCTTGTAATCTTTATTTTCTATTCTCTAGGGTGGAACCATAATATTATGGTTATTTATTATTATTTTGCTTGTAGCTTTGCTTAATTGCTTTGCTTGTCTGCATTATAATATAATTTGCCATGTATGTTGATAGCATGCTATATAGAATAAAGAGTGCCGCTTAATTAAAATTGTTCCTGCATATCTTTTAAAATAAAACATTGATTTCAAAAGATTGAGTGGGAGAAGGTTTTCGAAGAGAGGGCCTAAGACCTCCATCGTTGGTCCATAGGAAGAACATGGTGGTCCCAACCCCGAGGAAGGGATTTCTATCATGTACCAGATTGGATCTCCGAGAGAATAAGGTATTTTAGCATGATTTATGGTTGTACACCCCTAGGTGGTGATTATAAATCATTGATCAAATATTGAAACAATGGTTATACACTCATGTTAATTTTATTCTTAACCTCCCCTAGGAGCTCTGTTAATAAAATTAATGGCTAAAGAAACGATTATTAATATATGCTGGATCATACGGGTCTTGGATGGCATATATTAATCAAGAAAGGATCTGTGTTCCTGATTGAATTTGGCATGACTCCCCTAGGAGCTTGTTGAATTCTGAGTTGGGAATTATCGTTGTAAGGTTGTGATATTTTCAAGGTTTTGACACATAAACACATTTGTATGTTTTTACATGATTGTGTTATTTTACTAAATTATTATGATATGTTTGCTTATATTTGGTACATGATTCTTTATTGTAGATCAAAAATGTCTAAAAACGTTTTATCTTCGATACTTGACAAAAACCTATTAACCAGAGAGAATTATAATGATTGGAAACGGAACTTGGATATCGTCCTTTCCTTTGAGAAACTAAAATTTATGCTAACAACCCCTTGTTCTCTCTAGCCTACGGGGGATTCTACTAATGAGCAATTCCAAGCATACAATCGCTGAAAAGATGCAAACGATCAGGCCCGCTGCTATGTTATAGCCAGCATGAATAATGTGCTGTAGGATCAACATAAAGATTATGAGACTACGAAGCAGATCTTGGATAATCTTGAAGACATATTTGGAGGCCAGGCCATAACAAAGCGGCAAGGGGTGCTTCAGAAACTCTTAAACTATAAATAGAGGCCGAGGACATCTGTAAAGGAGCACATGATGTTGGTCATAGGTTACCTTGCTGAGGCTCAAACCAATGGAGCCGACATCAATGCTGAAACTCAGATGACTATGGTTTTTGAGACTTTGTCTAAGGAATTTATTCCATTTAAATCTACTTTTAATTTGAGCAATAGATGGGATATGACCTTAACAGAATTAATGAAACAATTACAGGAGTTTGAATTGCTGATCAGGAAGTCTCCTACGGGTGGAGAGGCCAACATGGTAGCTGCTTCTGGTTCTAATCCCAGTTTTGGGAATGCAAAGAAGCAACGGGTCAAGAATAGGAAGTCTTCTGTTCCTGCTAACAACAAGAGCAAAAAGAAGAAGAAAAAGAAGAACCCGAAGAAGCTTAAGTGCTTCTTCTGTGAGAAGGTTGGGCACATAAAGAAGCATTGTAAGGACTCCTTTCCAAAGGAGGTAGGTGTGATCTTCTGTATTTAGAAACTTGTTTGGTTGAGGAATCAAGTGACATTTGGGTCATAGATTATAGTGCAACTAATCACGTTTGTGTTTCTCTGTAGGGGTTCAATGAAACAAGAAGTTTGCTTCATGAAGACTTCACGCTTCGGATGGGCGATGGATCCTTGGTCTTAGCGGAAGCAGTGAGAGACGTCCATCTTTATTTTAATAATTATAGGAATTTAAGTTTGCGACATTGTTTTTATGTTCCTAAATTTAAAAGGAATTTAATTTTTGTAGCTTGTTTATTTAAAGACTCCTATTTGGTTTCTTTTAATAATAAAGTGTTGATTCGTAAAAATAAATCTTTTATCTGTTCTGGATGGATGCAAAATAATCTATATTTTATCAAACCTAATATGGACTTATTGCTTAATGCTGAGATAAATGATAATAACTCTAAAAGACTTAAAACTTTTCGCTCTAATAAGACTTATCGTTGGCATTTGTGCCTTGGTCATATTAACTTGAATTGGATTTAAAGGGTGGTAAGGGATAGACCTTTAAGTCACTTAAGGTGGAATCTATATCTCAATGTGAATCTTGTTTAGAGGGTAAAATGACTAAAAGACCATTCGAGTCTAAGGGCGTCGAAGGGGTTCTAGAACTTATGCATGGTGATGTTTGTGGACCGATGAACATTCGGGCATGAGGAGGGTATGAGTACTTCGTCACTTTTATTGATGACTACTCAAGGTATGGCTATGTGTACTTGATGCACCACAAAAGCGAAACTTTTGACAAGTTCAGGGAGTTTCGGGCTGAAGTGGAAAAATAATTGAGCAAACCCATAAAGGTACTTCGATCCGATCGAGGTAGAGAATACCTTTTTGATGAGTTTCTGGAACACTTATTAGAGAATAGGATTTTATCCCAGTTGACTGCACTGGGCACTCCACAGCAGAATGGCGTAGCAGAGAGAAGGAATAGGACTTTATTGGATATGGTCAAGTCCATGATGAGTTATTCATCATTACTTTTATCTTTTTGGGATATGCACTACAAACCGCATGTTATTTTTTAAACAATGTGCCTTCAAAATCGATCCTTAAAACTCCTCACGAGTTGTGGACAGGCAGGAAGACATCTTTAAACCATATTTGCATATGGGGATGTCCAGCTCGTATCCTATTTAAGGATGCGAATAAGTTGGAAGTATGTTCAAAAGTTTGCGTGTTTTTACGATATCTAAAAGAAACTAAAGGGGGTTATGTCTATAACCCAAGGAAAATAAAGTCGTGATTTCAACTAATGCAACTTTCCTTGAGGAGAGTTACATGGACGACCTTAAGCCCTGAAGTAAAGTAGTGCTTGAGGAGTTTAGAAGTGATCCAATCACCCCAGAGGTTTCGAATAAAGCCATTTTGATCAGTGCAGTAAAACCAAATGAACCTGAACAACAACCTAAGGGGCTTCGACGTAGTGGGAGGATCGGGCGTCAACCTGAGAGGTATATGTTCAATGGAAAGGCCTTCTTGGCTGAACTGGATGAACATGATAGGGATCCTTACACTTTCGCAGAGGCTATGGAGGATGTTGATTTGAAACTCTGGACAGAGGCCATGAACACAGAGATGAAGTCTATGGAGACTAATCATGTTTAGGAGCTTGTGGATCTTCCCACAGGAATAAAACCCATAGGGTGTAAGTGGATCTACTAGAGGAAAAGATGAGTGGATGGAAAGGTCGAAATCTTTAAGGCTAGACTTATAGCTAAGGGTTACACGCAAAAAGAAGGAATCGATTACGAGGAAACTTTTTCTCCTGTAGCCATGCTTAAGTCCATCCGGATTCTCTTGTCCATAGCTGCCACTCTTGATTACGAGTTATGACAGATAGATGTCAAGATGGCTTTTCTAAATGGCTATCTTGATGAGTCCCTTTATATGGAACAACCAGACGGGTTCAAGGTCAAGGGTCAAGAGGGCAAGGTTTGTAAGCTGCTAAAGTCAATTTATGGACTTAATCAGGCTTCCTGTTCTTGGAACATAAGATTTAATCAAGTGATCAAGACTTACGGGTTTTCACAAAATATGGATGAGCCATGTGTTTACAAACACATTAAGGATGGGAAGATGGTTTTTCTACTGCTTTATATAGATGACATTTTGCTAATTAGCAGTGATGTTGAGGCATTGTCATCGATCATATTATGGTTGACCAAGCAGTTTGACATGAAGGACTTGGGTGAGGCTAATTTTGTTCTCAGTATCCAGATCTTTAGAGATAGGAAGAATAAAATGATAGCTTTGTCGCAAGCTGGCTACATAGATAAAATTCTCAGGAGGTTTGCAATGCAGGATTCTAGGAAAGGTGGGCAACCATCTAGGTCTGGAATTACTCTTTCTAAGAAAGACTCTCTAAAGTCTGAGGAAGAAAGAGAATACATGAAGAAGGTGCCTTACGCTTCTGCAGTGGGTAGTCTCATGTATGCCATGCTTTATACACGACCGGATATTTGTTATACGGTCAGGATTGTAAGTCGATTTCAGGCGGATCTAGGACCGAAATTGGGTTATGGTTAAGAATATTTTCAAGTACATAAGAAGGACTCGAGGGTATATGCTTATGTATTCGGGTGAGGACTTGACTCCTCTAGGATATACTAACTCGGATTTTCAATCTTGTCTAGATTCGAGTAGATTGACTTCTGGGTTTGTGTTTACTCTAGGCGGCGATGCCATCAGTTGGAGAAGTGTGAAGCAAGATTGCACTTTGAATTCAACAATGGAGGCCGAGTATATGACAGCTAGTGATGCTTCGAAAGAAACAGCGTGGCTCCGCAAGTTCCTTAGAGATCTTGAGGTAGTTCCTGGTATGGATAAGGCGGTATCACTGTACTGTGATAATAGTGTAGCGGTAACTAATGCTAAGAAACGAAGATTTCACAAGAAGAGTAAGCATATTGATCGAAAGTATCTTGTAATAAAGGACTTCATCGATGGCGGGCATGTTACGGTGTACAAAATCGTATCAGAGGACAATTTAGTTGATCCATTTACAAAGACACTTATGGAAGAGTCTTCGAGAGGCTTGTGGAGGCTATAGGGATGCGAGATTTGTCATTTTTACTCACTTAGTGCAAGTGGGAGATTGTTAGACATGTATATCCTAATGAGTAAAAATGTAATATGTTTTTGGAGACATTTTTATCAATAAAGAATTCATTTATTATTTATATACCAAATCTTATCCTTTTTACGTTTATATTTGTTGAATGTATGATAAGGAAATAATAGTCTGAGACTGTTGGTCTAAACCTTTAAGGATTAGGCATATGATGGACAGATTATGTGGAAGACACGATTCTTAAGGTGACGGTCTAAATCATTAGATCCGCAATCGAGGGAATAAAGTTAGGCACTTTATTCATGTAAAGATTGTTATGTTGTCTATATCCATATTGGGAGATGGTTTGTCTTGGCCATTGGAAGTAGACTCCGTGAATAGAAATATTGACACGTTGTCATAAGTGACGATGTGTTGGATCGGGACATAAAGTGAATTGATTTAGATTAATAATTCTGTCTCGGCAAATCGATTCACTTTAGACAATCATTTGTATTGTATCTTACTCCTAAGATGAATAGTGGGCCCGTTGTCTTGACTTGTGTCTTTTAATGTACCAAAGGGTGACACCCATATATTAATAGTGGTATACATACTAGTACGTTGGAGGCATGACTCTTGATAGTATAGACCTGTTATTCATAGATATAGAATCCATAGCTCCTCTTTAGGAGTAGTGATATTCTCTTATATGTGTTATCCTGTAATTAGAAAACTAAAGCGCTTAATCATTTGGATGCATAGGTGTAACCGAATGGTATACTGTCGTGGGATACTAAGTTTTTCGATGGTGAGATAATGGAACGTAAGATAAAAATAATCAAGAAGGTAAGACAGAACTTGTCCTTAAGCCGATTATTGATAATCCTATGGGGATACAATACACTAGGACATGTCATAGAGACTTAGCTATACGGGTTTTATAATTCTATAGAGTTCAAGATTGCAGCTCCAAGCTTTTAGTGGAATAGCGTTGGAGTTGATAATTATGAAATGTATATTTGGGATATTGGGTTTCATAATTATCAAGAGTTTAAACTATGTAAGTCCATTTGGTCCCCTTTGCTAGCTCACAAAATCCTGTAACGATACGGCATGCTTTTTCAATAATTGGTGACTTATGTCAGATTTATTAGATTGGTTGAAATTCGAAAGAATTAAATAATTCATGTCTGTTTATCGATTGAATTAATTTTGTGACAAAATTAATTCAAGATAAACTTGTTGAATTATTGGGATCGGATAATTCTTGTCTGTTTATCAGTTGATTTAATTTCTAATAAATTAAATTAAAATAAACTTGTAGAATTATTAGGAATCTATTTATTTTTCTAGAGATTATCTAGATAAAATTGTTTTAATTAGATAACTTCTCTATTGGGTTATTTGAATTAAAACTGAAACTTCATCCTATAGAATCTCAAGTGGAAAATAAAAGATTCGTTGAGATTTTTTTTTGGTTTCGGCCTGCCGATGGTGCAAGTTCGGCCTGCCGGTTAGGCAGATCGACCTACCTATGCGCGATAAAAAAAATCACGCGTTTTCATGCGGATTTCATCCGATATTGATCCGAATTTGATTCTGATTCAAATTTTTGAGACCTTATTTGATAAGGAATGATCCTAGACCTAACCTCTATAAACTAGGAGTGAGTCTCATAAGTTAATTAAATCAATTGAGAGATTAAGAGTGAAACTCTGATGGTGAGATTCTGAAACTCCTGGAGAGCTCTTGTTCACAAATCACGAACACTAGCTTTAGGTTCTCTCAATTGGTTGGAAGGAGAGTCACCTTGAGGAAGAGCTATAGAGAATAGCAAAAAAGACCAGTTGGTTGAGGCTCTTTTGGAACGTTATTTCTCTTCACACATTACGGGAGTTCTTTGGCATTGAAAGGTTAGTAAGATCTTGTTAATTTATGCATATAGTATGTCAAACTTGTGTTTTTAGAAAATACTCTGATATAAATTTTTAAAAATTCTACTGTGTGCTATTTTTTCAACAAACTTCTCTATTGGATTATTTGAATTAAAACTAAGACTTTATCCTATAGAATCTTGGGTGAAAAATAAAAAATTTGCTAAGATTTTTATCGACAGTTTGGCATGCCGATGCTCATGTTCGGCCTGCCGATGGGGCAAGTTTATCATGTAGGTTAGACAGATCGGAATGCAGATCACGCGATAAAAAGATCACGCGTTTTCACGCGAATTTCATCAGATATTGATCCAAATTTTATTCTGATTTGAATTTTGGGGCATTATCTAATAAGGATGACTCCTGGGCCCAACCTCTATAAAAAGGGAGTGAGTTTCACTATTATTCAGATCAGTTGAGAGATTAAGAGTGAAACTCTGCTAGTGAGATTCTAAAACTCCCTGAGAGCTTTTGATCACAAATTATGAACACTAACTTTGGGTTCTCTCAATTGGTTGGAAGGAGAGTCACCTAGTGAAAGAGCTGTACATGTGAGCCCACGCTCACTCCGATCGTGGATAGAGAATAGTAAAGAAGACCAGTTGGTTGAGACTCTTTTGAAACGTTACTTCTCTTCACAGATTTCAGGAGTTCTTCGGCACACAGAGGTTAGTAAGATCTGATTAATTTATGTATATAGCATACCAAACTTGTGATTTTGAAAGTACTCTGATATAAAATTTTTAAAATTCCGCTGCGTACTATTTTTTCAACAATTTTGATATATGAAAATAATAAACTTTTTGTTATTTAAATGTCTCAAAAACTATTACATCATTTAATCCTTAAGGCATCTAGTCTAACACAAATAACCAACATATTAGATATATAAAAATATCTAAGAGAAAAAATATGCGTAACTTTTCTCAGCTCCTTTTTTTTTTCCTCTCTCATTGCCTTTTCATATTTATTCTTAGTGGAGTTTTTAGGTTGTAGAACCTTATGGGAGTTCTTGTGATTCCCATATAACCATGAGCATATTTCAGTAAGCAAAATAATGTGAGGTTTTCCGAAAGACGATCCGTGGACTCATACCGTTTGGAGAACCGACGTAGTGTCCCACTCATATGCTTCCCACAGTTGAATTATTATTATTATTATTATTATTATTATTGCTGCTCTATTAAAATTTATTAGTATGCTGAAGGAGGTGAGATAGTTGTGGTAGAAAGAAACATACATCGATTTACTCCTGATGGTTTACAGTTTCCAGTCTTAATGAAGCTATTAAGCAACTATTATATGTGATCCTACTTCTAGTTTATCTCGTAATCACCCATAAATTGGAACATTATGATTTCTACTCTGGTTAACGAATTACGCATCCTAAACATGAGACTCCGTGCTCTCTGACTTTATTAACTCTGAAACATTTTTAGAAACATGCAAAAATTAGGGGAAAAAATCAGCCGCATCGTTTACAAAAGGGTTATTTACCTTTTTGAAATCCATATTTTATGTTTAGATAAAAACGTATGCGTTGATTTTTTGTTCCCATCAAATATATGTCAATTAATTCTACTTAATACATAAATCTTTAAGGAAGACTATAATAAGACACCCTAAAAGATTTTATTGAGAAGACTTTTTTTTTTAATGAGGTTTTTTAACGGTTTGATTTGAAATCAATGGTACAAAATCATAGTCTTATAGAAGTAAAAATAGATTCAACCACACTTAATAACAACTTTTTTCAATGAAAAATTAAAAAAATCCTTTAAAAAAATTAAAAAACTACAAAAAAAAGAGAAGCTAATTGATAAAAAAAGAAAAAGAAAAATAGAACTAGAAAAACTTCAGCAATCCCACTTCGCCGTTGCCCTCCTAAGCCGCCGTCGCGACTTAGGCGATTTTCATGACACAACAGGGTCTCTTAACTGAGGCGACCTTCGTAACCTCCGCCGGTCGCAACACATGACCTTTGCTCGAGGGTAGGTACGAAGATCTTCCCCGCCGATGCCAGCCTCCACCCTCGACGACAGAAGGTAGAGGAGGATGCCCTCGACGACATCTTCACCTAGGCGACATTCGTAACCTCCGCCAGTCACGACACGTGAACTTTCCGTGAGGGTGGCTACGAAGATCTTCCCCGCCGATGCCAGCCTCCACCCTTGATGGCAAAAGGTAGAGGAGGACCCTTGAAGATAGATGGCATCGCATGGACCCCTTGCGAAATCGCAATAACAATCTTATGGGTCTCATTGTGACCTCTGTCGGAATAGGTCGCCTCCTTTTTGTCCTCAATCACGAAAACATCGCGCCTATGTTGTATCGTCGCACAAAGGTAGATCACAACCTACTCTGCTGCAGATCATGAACTTCAATGACTCTAGTGGGAGGTAGGGGGAGAAGATTCACCCCTGCCTCTTTTTTTTTTTTTTTTAACTTTTGGTTTATTAATCTAGTGTGTACAATTCTATTTAACTTACAATAAATTTGTTTAATTTTGATCATTGGATGCAGATCCAATAGTCAATAAAAAAATTCCATGAAAGTCTTATTATAGCATTTGCCCAAATCTATAGCTTTTGTCAATCAACACTTAAATTGCAAGGTCCTTTGTTGTATTGCGGCGCTGTTGTAGATCGCAACCCATGCCGCTGTAGATTATGAACTTTGGTGGCTCCAGCCACAGGCGGAGGAGAAGATTCGGCCCTGCCTCTTTTTTTTTTTTTTTTTTTTTTTAAATTTTTGGTTTATTAACGTAATATGTACAATTCTGCTTAACTTGCAATAAACTTTTTCAATTTTGATAATTGGATGCAAATTTTATAGTCAATAAAAAAGGTTATTAATAAAGTTATTTATAAGACGTTCTAGAAGGTCTTATTGCAGCATTTGCACAAATATATAGTTTTTGCCAATCAACACTTAATTTTGAACGAACAAGTGGAAAAGTGGCAAAAGAGAAGGATGAATCTAGTGTTCAATTAGAGAGAGAGAGTCCCCTCCGAGCCCACTAATTTTTATCTTTCTATTAATGCAAGGATTCAACCTATCCCTACGCATAGTCACGAAGACTTTTATTTCCCTCCCCCACCCCCAAAATTGAGAATTAAACCACTTACAGCGTTATATTCTAGATAGAGCAACAAAAACAACATCTCATTGTGAATGTAAACCACTATGTGATACCAAAACGCCAAAACATACGAAGATGGGCAGGGTAACAACCTCCACATAGTCACACAGACATCTTTTTTTTTTGGGACATTTGAGAATTAGGCCTCCAAAGCATCATATTATCTCTCTCTCTCTCTCTCTCTCTCTCTCTTTGATACTTTGCATTATATACACAAAACCACATTGAATCTCCTGATCATCACAGATCAGCCTTGGATGCCTTGATATCCTGAGCAGAATCCCTCTCTTCTTTGATGTCCACAGCCTTGGGTTGCCTCCTTTTCTCCTCTGCAAACTTGGGAATAGTGATCCTCAGAACGCCGTTCTCCAGATGAGCCTTGATTTGTTCAAGATCTGCATTCCCAGGCAACCTGCATACAGTGCCAAAGTTACAAATTTTTAATTTTCTCCCTGTACAACAACAAAATTTTAAAGAAATATTCGGGTACATATTTAATATTTTGTAGAGTGTTTTTACACCCGATTTCCTGAACTTTTATGGGTTTGACGGATTCATCTTTGAACTAATTTTTTTTTTTTTATAATTGATCCTCCAACTTCAAATTTCGTGTACAAAATTTTTGTCAAACTGATAAAAGGATAGGTTCTTAGATGGAATAAACCCAAATACTTTTCACATGACTTAACTAATAATGGGAACATGCCCTTTTCTTTACACTTGGTTATACATTCAACATTTTTTACGTGCTTTTGAATTATAATCATATGTTCCTGAATTAAACTAATTTAATTTTATCAGTTTCACTTTAATAATTAAGAAAAATTTCAATGACTAACTCAATTTTACTTTATTTAGTGGAAATTAATTGTTCAATCAAATATTTCTTGCACAAAGTAGAAGTATAAAGAACTCGTTACTAGACTAAAAGTTCAATTCAATTAAATACTTATCGTAATACATAAAATATAAGTAAATCATCCTTTTCGTTTATAAAGAAAAAGAATATGTTAACTCCTAGATTATGATAAGATTTTAATCATCTATATCTACAGATATAGAAAAGAAGAGTTAAAAGAGAAAAAAAAAGTATTACATTTCAAAAAAAAAAAAAAAAGGTTAACAGTACCAGATTCAACATGTTAGATCATTTCTAGCAAAAGGGTAAAATTATTATCATTATTATTTTTATACCACTAAAATTATATTAAAATTAATAAAGTGTTTGACAATCGTTAGAACGGAAAAATTAGTTCATGCAGCGCACGATCGCAGCCTTTTATTTTACACATTTTTTATTTTATACGCGACCTTTAATTTTACACTTTTTTTATTGTATAAATTTTAGACTGTTATTCGAACCAATTGGCTAGTTGGCCAAGCGAAGGTTGAAATTATAATATCTAAACAGATATGATATTTATGTTTCCAACTCTATTTTACTGACCAGAACTGTCTCCAGAACCTGCCGTTGATCCTCTCAGCCCTGTGCCACTTCTCGCCGTCGGATCCCTCCTCAACCGCCTCCTCCTTCCTCTCGCCGCTGATCCTCAACACCCGGTTCTCCTCCACCTCGATCTTCACGTCCTCCTTCTTCGTCCCCGGAACGTCCAGCGTTATCACGTGCGCCACCGGAGTCTCCCTCCAGTCCGCACGTGCCAGCGCCAGTCCCAAGGTGGCCTCCGGCCCTTTCGGGACAGTCAGGGGCGGCTGTTCCAGGATCCGGAACGGGTCGTCGAACAGGTCCCACAGCGGCGATCGTGTGTACGGGACTAAGGCTGTGGTTTGGACGGTCAGGATTGAAAAGACGATGAGAAAGCTGGGAAATACAAGGAGTTTTGCTTTGGCCATCTTTTTTTTTTTTGGTTTTTTCTTGAGAAAATGAGGGAAAGTGCGGGAAAGTTTCTTTGAGGTTTCTCTTCTATTTTCTTGGTGGTAGTGAATCGTTAGATGAGTGTGTGTGTATTATTTTCTGATTTTCTCTGTATTGTTCGTGTGGTTGCTATCAGAAAAAGTGGGAAATATGTTCTAGTTGAGTCTGGAGAGCTTGTTTGAGGTTTGGAGATTGTTCATGATCAGACCAGGTGTGTGTTGGAATGTTCGAGAGGGTGCTACCGAAACAGCTTATGAGTTACAACGCAAACACGTGTTTTGGAGACAAGGAATGTTCTTCTTTTTTTTGGCTTTCTTTATGGCCCGACTTTTTTTTAATACAAATATTAATATTATTGCTATATTTGTTTCTTAAAAATGTAAAAATAATACATTAAATATGTTATTTTGTTTTATATTTTAATATATAGTTGTAGCATAAAGATAAATTAATTAAGATTAATTTATTTTTATTGTTAATTAATTAAAAATGTGTGTTAAATTTTTTATGTAGAAAAATAATTATTTAAAATTGACATGTCGATTTTTATTTAGTATTACATCTCTGGTAGCTGTAATTGTGTAACAGCTTTCTAAATAAAAAAGTAGAGTTTTTTCAATAGAAAACTAGAGCTTTTTGGATAGAAAACTTAAAGGGCAAATCTGATATTTTCATTTTGAATTGATTTATCTTTAGGGATGGAGTTAGAAATTTTTGTCCATAGAGGTTATTAATCAAAAAAAGAATTTAATCAAAATCAATATTTATTAATGTAGTACAATTGCCTTGATAAGTGTCATGCCTTAAAAATGTTATAAATTTCGAGTGGAGGTTTGTTTTCTTTGTTTTTTTTTTCAAATTGAATATGTGAACAATATGAATCTAGGGTATCTAACTAACATCCTTTTCACTTAATGCTACAAGAACGAGAATAAGTAACACTTTCAGTATTATTTTTCAAAAATTTTCATTTTTCCAAAGCAACATCATTCTCACTTATTTTAAAAACACCACCAAATTGACCTTTTTTATTTGCACTCTTGACTGATATCGTATAAAAGGTGATTTTTTTTTCTCTGCTCTGGTTTATGAGTTTTTGATATTACATATAAGATATAAGACGAGGAAAAAGAGTAGAAAAGTGTATAAAGAAGAAAAAGATAAGTTTTTTCTTTCATATGTATTTTGTAAGTAAAGGCCTTTATCATGTATTGGGCCCACTTTCATAGGTTAGTAAACTATATTTAGTGTTTTTTTTCCCCTTCCTTTTAATATCGATTGAGAATGAGGCTTTAAAATTTGAGAGCTAGGTTCAGTGAGGCTATTTGTAATAAAGCAAGCTGATATATACATGCATCTATATATAGTATATGAAGGAAAAAAAAAAGTGAGGGGGGGGGGGGGCATACATACTAACTCCATGCCAGATTAGCTTTGATCTTTATTTAAATCAAGGCTTTAAAGTTAATTCCTCATTTTTCATAAAAGAACTACATTTGTTTAATTTTATTTTACTTTTCCCTCTCCCTTTCACGATACATTCTCCCTCTACCCTTCTTACTCTTACACGCTATTCCCCCTCTTTTCTCTCTTTCACTCCCACAGTTTCTCTCTCTCTCTCTCTCTCTCTCTCGCTCCTTTCACTTCTAGTTTTCTCTCTCTCTATACGGCCCATCTTCTCCCCTCTCTAACTACATGGAAGCTTCAATCTAAGATGGAAATTGAGGGGTTTTTCTAACAATATTTCATAGTTTAGGGGTGCATGTTTATGTTTTGAAATTTAGAACATAGTGGTGCAAAGGTTGTAGCTGAGAGAGAATTTTTGTAATTAATCCTATGTTTTAAATTTTTTCTTATAATTGTCTTAAAATATTTACTTATTTTGCAAAGCATTTCGTGAATTTATAACTTGGTATTCAAATTTTAACAGGACTTGAAAGTTGAAGCATGTCTCAAGATATGTAAATATTTCATAAACCATTTTGGGAACCCCATTGAGATTTTAACATGCCTCATAACTGAAGTAACCTGAATGAATTTGGGGAGAGGCTTTTTTTTTTTTTTTTTTTTAATTCAAACATAAAAGTTCATCATTAAAAGAAAGCGGAAACCCTTATTCCTCAATTTGTAAACTGTGTTATGTTTTACCAACAAAACCCTTGTAACTACTAAAAGGAACTAAAAAGAATTATGACATTGTCATTCATTCCTTTTTGTGTCATCGTTCATGATTTAAGCTCCGTTCTTATTGCATAAGCTTTTAAAGTCACCCTTATACAATAACATGTAACTGCATTAAAACATTAAAAAACATCAAAAGTAGATCTGTTTGCAATTAGAAGCAAAATAAAGTTCAGAAGTCATCATGCACATGGATTCTTATAATCAATTGAGTGAATCAAGGAGACAAAAAAAAGGCAGAACCTTCCTTCAAAAAAAAGGGCTGAACTTTATTGTATCCTTTCATCGTTCTAATTTTCTCTTCCTCTTCCACATCTCTATCACTAAGCACCTTTGCTGGGATGCTCTCTTGGACCGTGTTCATTGAAATGGGCACGAACTCTCTGTTTTGGGGCCAAGAACCAACATCAAAAGCAGAGCAACTCATCGTCGCCTAAGCTAAGTTTTCCACTTCATGTTCTTGAATTTTGTTGTTTAGCAAAAAGTTGTCGTTTTTATTGTAGTGGACTTGAACTTTGTGGTTTAGCTTGGTTGCCACCAAGGGCATTGTCCTTGTGGCCTGGCCCAAGGCATGGCAAGTGGTCACGCTCTTGAACCCTCCTGGGACAACGTTGTTGATGATGAAGCTAAAAAGCCTTTGGCAAATCTCAAGTGATAGTAAAAGTTTGCTTTTATCGTCTTGCATTTTCTATTCACTGTTTTAGTGGGATAATGGCGACGATAACAAGAACAAAGAAGATCCCCTCTAAAAAAAAATAACAAAGAAAGAAATTAGAAATGTTTGGCATATCGTATTATATTGCATTGTATTATATTGTATTGCATTGTATTGTTTTGTATTAGGGTTGTACAATACATTGTTTGGTTTTGCACCATATTAACATGTTATATTACACTATACATTATTTGTTTATTGCCGTATTGTATTATATTGTATTAGTATTTAAACTTTAAATATAGTAAATTTAGGTCATGGTTTGAGGGTCAAAATTCAGGTTCGGGATCGGAGCCAAAATTTGAGACTGGTATTGGGGTCGGGATTCGAGATCGGAGTCAAGGCCGAGATTCAAGACTAGGGTCGAGGTCAGGATTTTGGGTCTAGGTCGGGGGTGGGATTCGAGACCGACGAGGATGGGGATGGGATTTAGGGTCGGTGTCAGGATTTAGGGTCGGGGTTAGGGTCTAGATTCGAAGTTGGGATCGGGGACAAGATTTGGGATGTCACAACCCGCCTTTTCAAGCTGTAATAAAACTCTTTCTTACTTACTTTGGGGCAAAAATTTAAGAAATTTTTTTTTAAACTGAAATAAATAATTTACGTACAACAATTTTGGTAACTTCCAAAATACTTTCACACACTTATATTTACATAATTATTCTTACTTTTACAACATTTTCCTATTCAAACATTTCATTTCAAAACAACTTAAAATGTACACAACGGAAACATTCAGTAGCAGACTCCATATCGGATCTGCACATATCCTCCGTCCGCCAGCTCAGCATTAAGATTTATTTTGATCTTCTTGTCGGAATACCTACAGCATGAAATACTTAATGAGCTAACACCCAGTAAGTCCTATAAATCCCACATGGACATTCAAATAAACGCATGATTTCATTATGCTTTCTTATAAACTTTCCTTATCATCATCATTTCTTATCTTTAGCTAGGGCCCAAGTGTTCGTACCTTTACGCAATTTCATTTAGGTCTACATAATACCATGACCATACTTTATCCTTTAAACTCCCATTGATTTAGGAGTCCATATGACACTTTTTTTAATTTCTAGTGACATATTTACCAATCCATTTATTATGGTTAACATGCCATGCATGGAGTGATAATCACATGTTATCCATGATACATAACTTCATATGTATAGCATAGTACATACAAGTACCTACTTTATTTACACATAGGTATTTATCATTGTACGCACATGTACATAAGATATTGTAAATAACAATACATAACATGTTATACACTCAGGTATTCTAATCATATACTCACAGGTATTCATACTATACCTCTAGGTGTTCATTTCCTAACAAACACATAAGTTTGTACCGTAATATATACTCCGGTGTACATATACACATTCTATACCTACATTTTCATACTATAGGTGAGAATGGTACTTATTTGTTTCGAACACCGCAAAATCAACTTTGGTCTCCTTTCTCCTAGACTCCTAGGATCCTGTTGGCCAATTACAAAACTATTAGCCAATTCCACTGCGTTTCGTTACTTAATTAGTCGAGTTGTATAACAATACACAACCCTAAAAATCACTACTTTACTTATTTCTACCTAACTTTACCTTATCGTTACTTACGAAGGGCAAAAATCTTTCTAATCATTTTCTTTTCTTATTTGAGACATTTCAGAGTGACTCGGGTTATTCGGGTGAAAATGACGATTTTGCCCTCTATGGTCTTACTGACCTATCTAAGCTCGATTCGTTATTTTAATAAAAATAGCCATATATTAACTTTAACATAATGTCCTAGTGGTCGTATCTCTATATTTCACACTTATGCCCCTTTTTTTTATAAAACTTTACTATTTAGCCCCTAAACTGAAAATTTTGACAATTTTGCTCCCAAGGCTAAAATTTTTTTCTTTGAACCCAAATTTCCTATTTTTCATAAGAAACATTTTTACTTAAAATACCATACCTTAAATCATTTTGAAAAATAACATTTTTGCCATTTTAACACTTTTTTGCTTTTAACAAATTCTTGAAAAATCAAAACCTCACAAACGGTTGAGTTTTTCGACGAACCGTCTATTATACTTAATAGTTTCATTGAGATCTACAACTTTCGTGTTTTAACCTTTCTCAAAATCTCACTGTACAGGGGTGTTTTTGGCCATTTTCTAATTCTGTCGAGAAAGAACTTTTTCTTTCAATTTAGTCCTTAAGGTGTTTTTATAAAAATCCATCTCAAAATTACAAATCTACCCCTCCAGAAACCATTCCATGCCTTAATCAAATCATCCTCATGCTCAAACCTTATTTTTGCAAAGATTAACTTCCAAATTACAAAAATATAATTTTTTGCAAAAACTAACATCTTGCACCATAAACCAAAATTTCACAACTTAAACGTGCCATTTATCACATTTACATGAAATTTCATCAAATATAAGCTCAAGAACTCACATGGGTTTAAGTGAATAAAAATTAAAACAAAATTCACAAAATTTTGAAACTTTAAAACCCAAAACTTACCAAAATAGCACCCTTTGGTTTCTAACCTTCAAAATCCCTTTGAACTCCCTCCTAAGTTTCCTTTTCATGCAAAAATACCATGGGTTAATTTTCCCCTTCTACCCATGAAAAATCCCTTAAAATCTTATTAAAAAGTTTGAGATTTTACCTTAAATCTTGTGATAAATCCTTGAGCTTGTTTCTAAAACTTGTTTTGGGGTTATTTTTGCAAAGTGTGAGGTTGAGAAAATTTTTTGAAGGTTCCTTCAATGACTGCCAAACATGGAGGAAGAAGAAAGAAAGAAATTTTTTGATAATTTTGCATTAAATGCTCACTTATCCTATTTGGTGACTCATGGTCACCCACTTGATTACCCCTAGGTGTGCTCATGCTATTGGGCCACATTCTAAGCTCGGTGGCCCAATCAAATTCGGTTGGGTGTCCACTTTGTGGGGCCCAAAAATTTACACTGTGTAATTTTTCATCACGCAGTATTTTTCTTGTAATGCTGTGGCCAAATCAATGTAGTTTTTATCATCAGACTATATAAAAATATTTAACTTACTTTTCGTTCACTTTTGGAAGCCAAACATGACATTTTTTGTATCTACGTTTTCATTTAGTAGTATTCTTATACTACTTCGGCCTCCTTTTTACCCCTAATTAGGGTTTGAACAACTTTTATGTCCTATTTAAATTCTAGTCACCCATTCGTTTATATCATAATTTCACAATTAATAGTGATATACAATTCATTTTATGGATATTATTTACAAATTTCTGAGTAATTAAACTCATAAAATCTGTATTTTATCATATCCAATATTGCATCACATTCATCGTGAAATTTACAATCAACAACGTTTATTTATACCTTATCATAATTTTTACAAAAATTACAACTTTTACAAAAATTTACATTTTTAAAAGTAAATTTATTAATTAAACTCAATTAAATATTATTTTTTATTAATGAAATTTTCTCGGTCATTACAATCTAACCCCCTTAAGAATTTTTGTCCTTGAAAATCAAAACAATTCGGGGTAGCATTTCCTCACTTCATCCTCTTGTTCCCATGTTGTCTCTTCCACTTACTGGTTACGCCATCAAACTTTGACGAGAGGTATCTTCTTGTTCCTTAGTTCTTTTCCTTCTCGTGCCAATATTTGAACCGGTTTCTCTTCATAAGATAGGTTTTCCTGCACATCAATTTCCTCTAGCTGTATAACAAGCAAAGGATCCAGTACGTACTTCTTTAGCATGGATACATGAAATACATTGTGTATCGATGCTAGATCAGAGGGTAAGGCCAATTTATAAGCTACATTGCCTACCCGTTCCAAGATTTCAAATGGTCCAATGTATCTTGGGCTGAGCTTTCCTTTCTTTCCAAATCTAATCACTCTCTTCATTTGTGTCACCTTTAAAAAGACCAAATCCTCTACTTTGAATTCCAGGGATCTTCGTCGTCGATCTGCGTAACTCTTCTAACGACTAAAGGTAGTTTCCATTTGTTGACGGATTAGTTTCACATCTTTCATCGTCCTTTGCACGAAATTTGTGGTCGATAACATCTTTTCTCCTATTTCATACCAATGTAGTGGCGATCTACATTTTCTTTCATAAAGTGCTTTATAAGGAGCCATTCCTATAGAAGCTTGATAATTGTTATTGTAAGCGAATTCGATCAACGGAAGCTTTTTGTCCCATCCTCCTTTGAAATCTAGCACACAGGCTCTCAACATATCTTCTAGAGTTTGAATAGTCCTTTTAGATTGACCATCCGTTTGAGGATGAAAAGCTGTACTAAAGGTCAGCTTCGTTCTTATTGCTTGGTGAATGCTCCTCCAGAACTTAGAAGTAAACCGGCCATCTCAATCAGAAATGATAGATTTTGGGACTCCATGGTATCTAACTATCTAGGCTACATATAGTTCAGCTAGTCTTTCCACAGAACTGCTAAGCTTAATGGGTGAGAAGTGAGCTGATTTTGTCAATCTATTAACGATTACCCATATAGCGTCGTGTCCACTCGTAGTTTTGGGTAGCTCGGTCACCAAATCCATAGTTATCTGGTCCCATTTTTATTCTGGAATTTCAATCTTCTGTAATTCACCTGCCGGTCGTTGATGCTTGGCTTTCACCTTTTGGCACGTAAGATATTTGTTGACAAATCGTGCGACATCATTCTTCAATCCGTGCCACTAATAGTGCTCTTTTAAATCTTGGTACATCTTAGTAGCTCTTAGATGAGCCACGTATGGTGCTTCATGAGCTTCTTCCAATACCTGCTTCCTTAATCCTTCATCATTGGAAATACAGACTCTGCCCTTATAACAGAGGATACCATCTTTCAAGATGCTAAATTCTGTTTCTTTATTCTCAAGAATCTTATTTCTAGCTTTGAGTAGCGACAGATCTACTTTTTGTTGCTCCTTTAAGTTTTCCAAGATAGCGGGTCAAAAAAACAAATTGGCTAATCTTCTAGTGACTAGCTCTACTCCCGCTTCTATTAAGTCTTTCTGAAGAGGTTCTGGCATTAAATGTATCATCGCAAGCGAAGACATTGTTCTACGACTAAGGGCATCAGCTACTCGGTTAGCTTTCCCTGGGTGATATAGAATTCACAATCGTAGTCTTTAACTGACTCTAGCCACCTTCGCTGTCTCATGTTGAGCTCCTTCTGCGTGAAGATATACTTCAAACTCTGATGGTCCATATAAATTTTGCACTTAGCTCCATACAGCTAGTGACACCATATCTTCAACGTAAATACAACTGCCGCTAACGCGAAGTCATGCGTCGGATAATTTCTTTCATGATCTTTTAGTTGTCGAGATGCGTATGCAATCACCTTTCCATTTTGCATCAATACAACTCCTAGTCTCGTTTTCGATGCATCACTGTTGATTACAAAATTGCCTAGGTCTGAATCAAGTATTGTCAACACTGGTGCACTTGTAAGTCGCCTTTTTAACTCTTTGAAACTTTCTTCGCATTTCTTAGTCCATTCATACTTTGCTGCTTTCTGTGTAAGTGCAGTGAGTGGTGCTACAAGTCGGGAAAATCCTTCTACAAAACGTCGATAGTAGCCTATCAAACTGAGGAAACTTTTGATTTCGGTTACGCTTTTCGTTGTAAGCCACTTATTCATCGCTTCCACTTTGGAAGGATCAACGGATATTCTATCCCATGTCACCACGTGTCCAAGGAAATTAACCTTCTCCAACCAAAACTCACATTTAGAACTTGGCGTACAGTTGATGCTCTCTCAACAACTGCAATGCAAACCTCAAGTGCTCCTCATGTTCCTCTAGCGTTCTTGAATATATGAGAATATCGTCGATGAAAACGATGATGAACTTATCGAGGTATTCCTTGAAAATTCGGTTCATGAGATCCATAAAGGCTGCCGGGGCATTTGTCAATCCAAATGGCATGACGCAGAACTCATAATTCCCATAACGTGTTCGAAACGCCGTCTTCGGTATATCTTCTTCTTTAACTTGAAGTTGATGATATCCTGAGCGCAGCTCAATCTTTGAGAATACTGATGCCCCTTTTAGTTGATCAAACAAATCATCGATCCTTAGAAGTGGATACTTGTTTTTAATTGTGAACTTGTTCAGTTCCAGATAATCAATACACATTCGTAACGTTCCGTCCTTCTTCTTGACAAATAGAACAGGTGCCCCCTTTGGGGAATGACTTGGTCAGATGAATCCCTTGTCCAATAATTCCTTTAGTTGCACCTAAAGTTCCTTGAGTTCCCCTGGAGCCATTCGATATGGCACCTTCAAAATCAAGGTCGTGCCGAACGTCAATTCGATCTCAAATGAAATTTCTCGTTCCGATGGCAAGCCTGGTAATTCATCGAGAAACACATCAATGAATTCCCTTACTATGAGAACATTCTCTGGTCCTAACTGAGCTTCTTGATCTTTCCTTATCAAATTTACCAGATAACTGGTGCATCCGCTTTCCAACATTTTCCTTGCCTTCAACACCGAAATCATCGCCTTAGGAGCTTTAGGAGTCTTCCCTGAATACACAAACTTTTCACTTTCGGAAGGTCGAAACGTAACCTTGTGGTGTCGACAGTTAATCTTAGCCGTGTATTTTCCCAGGAAATCCATTCCTAGGATGACATTGTAATCTTGTATATCGATTATTATCAAATCAATATACAATTCCTTTCCACAAATGATTTTCGGTACATGATGTAACCAATAATCAAAACTCAATACCTCCCCAGAGGGTAATGTAGTTCTAAAGGTTTGCTCTATTCTATCTCTTTTACTTCCTATTCGTTTTGCAAACTTAAGTGATGCAAATGAATGTGTTGCTCCAGAATCAAATAAAACATATGCACCAGTGTTGGCAACAGAAAACTGATCAGTCACCACCGATGAGGTTCCCACATCTTTTTCCTTCTTCATGCAGGCATAAATTTAACCACTTGGTTCCGGAGCTTCTAGTCGTCCTTGACTGACACTAGGGCCTTCAATCTAGGCCTGAACCTAGACCACATGCAACTGATTTCCTTGAGGCCTTTACTGAACCTGACTGTTCTGACTTTGAGGGTTAGAAAAACAATTTCTAGCGTAGTGCCCTTCTTTTCCGCAGATATAGCATTTGTTTGTGCCAGCCTTGCACTCCACTACATGCCTTTGCCCACATTGATTGCAAAGGGGTTTGTTGGTTCCTCCATCATTAATCCTCTTCTAGGATTGACCCTTTGGATTCTTTGAACTATTCACGTTCCATTTCCTTTTATTACTAACGTTGCGGTTGCGTCCCGCTGGGAGGTTCTGGGACGGCCCTTGGCTTAAGGCACTTCCTTGTCCTTTCACTTGGACAACTTGACTTTGCTTGGCTAAAGTTCTCTCCTCCTTTTGGGCTTTAAAAATCCTTGCTCTTTCCTCCTTATCATGGGCAATTCTAAACTCAATTCTAGCTGCCTGTTCAATGCAATCTTCCACGTCCTTGGGAGCTTGCCTTCCACTATCAACTATAAGGGTAATGTCAGTTTTGAACATTCTCATCAATAGCCTGATTCGTTCCCGATCAGTGGGTACTAACTCGGGACAAAGCCGTGTTAGCTGGTTAAACCTCTTTACAGCATTAGCTGCGGACATATTGCCTTGCTTGAAATTATTAAATTCTTCTTATTGGGCCGTCATGGTTTCCACATTAAAGTAGGCCCTGTCGAACTCTTCCACGAAATCCGACCATGACATTTCGTCAACGTTTCTTCTACGCCCTACTGACTCACCATCTTCTGGCATCTTTAGTGAGAGAAAACGAAGTGCATAGGACTTTTTCATGGTCACTAAGCCCCATAAGTTTTAGTATCCTTTCTATACCCATAAACCAGTCGTCGGCCTCTAATGGGTCTGTAGATCCATCAAATTCCAAAGCCTTCACCCTTCGAAATCGTTCATAAAATTCGGTCGTGGATGCTACCAGAACAGCTAGGACTGCTTGATCTGCTTGCTGTGGCAATGGTACTGGGGTGGCGTGTTTATATGTGCTAGTGGTATGGGATTCTGATTAGCTAATTGCCCCCGTAAACCTTGCATTTCTCGGTCTTGAGCTTGGAGCTTCTGTTGCAGTTTCATAATCATGGCCATTAAATCTGGATTCATCGGTCCTCTGGGTGTATCCGCCATCGATATTAATTGTTATATACCTATCGTATAATTTCGTTACTATGTTAGCACATACTATTAACTTAATAGTATTCAATCCATGAGTGCATATATTTTAAATAACATAAATACATGCAACATACACAATCACATGAACTCAATATCTTCTTCATACATTTCATTGCATGAACCTTTTTCATTTCCTTTTTACATTCTTCATAAGAGTACATGCATAACTAACATACATACTTACTTTCCTTCTATACATAAACTATTCATATCATTTCTGGGAACAGTTATCACTTCCGACTACATATACCCTATTGCTAGGAAGGATACAACTTGCCGGACATACATATATATACAAAGGCAACAAAGCCCAAAACTGTACTAATCCCTCATCTATGTACATCACAACACACGAAAATTCTCTCATAAGTTCTTTTTAGTCAGACTCGACTCCGGACATGTCGCTTTGTTCAGGATTATCCTCTGGGTCCTCTTCTTCCTCTTCATCCGAGTCTGTAGATTCATCATCACTTGCGATTATGGGCTCAGGAGGCAGGGGCTCTTCATCATTATTATCATCACCATCATCATCATCATCATCATCATCGTCACCATCATCCACTTCCAAATCCACTGGGGGATCTAGGGGCGTGACCACATTTTGTTCTGCATGTAATACCGCCATAAGAAAGTCGTGGACGCTAATAAAGTTTCTCGGATATTGTATTTGCTGCTGGACTGCATCAGGTAGATCTCTCCAAACAAGATCGCAAATGCGCCGTAAGGGTATTTCTGGTGGTATCAATGGCATCATGGTTCGGCGAAACCTCATAATATAGTGATCTATTGGCTCACCTACGTATCTTCCCTATAAGGGTTCTATTCGTAGGTACAATCGACGTCTCCAATCCACCCACAACATCGGAATCACCTGGACGTGCATATCATCTGCTGGGGGTAAGGGTGCAAACTCTGCTTGAATTTGTTCTCTAAAACCTTGCCAATCTCCCGATCGCTCATTAGGTTCAATCCTCAACCATCATACTAATGCTTCCCTCAACAACAATCCGGAAGCTAATAGGACCTGGAGGTGCAGTGGCGTATGGCAAGCATCAAAGATTATCTCAACTGCATGAAGCCATTCTATTAGCACCATAGGCTGTCGACTCTCGTAGTATCGCGGTGGCATCGCATCTTGAAAGGCAATACTTGCTCTTCGATCAGCCTCCATGTTGCAGTTATGATGCGGCTCCGCCATATACCATATTTTTTATCATAATTAATATAACAATGCTATACATAATAGTACTAAACATTCTTATACTTAAAATCAAACTATCTTACTTGAGTTATGGTAACGGAGCAGACGATGATGTGTAGTAGGATGGCAAGATTTTCGTTCTGATACCAACTGTCACAACCCGCCTTTTCGGGCTCTGATAAAACTCTTTCTTACTTACATTGGGGCAAAAATTTAGGAATTTTTTTAAACTGAAATAAATAATTTACGTACAATAATTTTGGTAACTTCCAAAATACATTCACACGCTTATATTTATATAATTATTCTTACTTTTACAACATTTTTCTATTCAAACATTTCATTTCAAAACAACTTAAAACATACATAGCAGAAACACTTAGTAGGGGACTCCATACCCGATCTGCACACATCATCCGTCCGTCAGCTCAGCATTATCGTTTATTCTGACCTTCTTGTCGAAATACCTACAGCATGAAATACTTAATGAGCTAACGTCCAGTAAGTCCCATAAATCCCACATGGACATTCAAATAAATGCATGATTTTATTATGCTTTCTTATAAACTTTCCTTATCATCATCATTTCTTATCTTTAGCTAGGACCTAAGTGTTTGTACCTTTGCGCAATTTCATTTAGGTCTACGTAACACCGTGACCATACTTTATCCTTTAAACTCTCATTGATTCAAGAGTCGGTACGATACTTTTCTTAATTTCTAGTGACATATTTACCAATCTATTTATTATGGTTGACATGCCATGCATGGAGTGATAATTACATGTTATCCATGATATATAACGTCATATGCATAGCATAGTACATACAAGTAGCTACTCTATTTACACACAGCTATTCATCATTGTACGCACATGCACATAAGATATTGTACATAACAATACATAATATGTTATACACTCAGGTATTCCAATCATATACTCGCAGGTATCCATACTATACTTCTAGGTGTTTATTTCATAGCAAACACACAAGTTTACACCGTAATATATACTCAGGTGTACATATATACATTTTATACCTACATTTTCATACTGTAGGTGGGAATGGTACTTAATTATTTTTAAGCACCGCAAAATCAACTTCGGTCTCCTTTCTCCTAGGCTCCTAGGATCTTGTTGGCCAATTACAAAACTATTAGCCAATTCCATTACGTTTCGTTACAAAACGTTCGTTACTTAATTAGTCGAGTTGTAAAAATATACACAACCTTGAAAATCACTGGTTTCTTTATTTCTATATAACTTTACCCTATCGTTACTTACGAAAGGCGAAAATCTTTCTAATCATTTTCATTTCTTATTTGAGACATTTCGGAGCGATTCAGGTTATTCGGGCAAAAATGATGATTTTGCTCTCTATGGCCCTACTGACCAACCTAAGCTCGATTCGTTATTTTAATAAAAATAGCCATATATTAACTTTAACATAATGTTCTAGTGGCTTGTATCTCTTTATTTCACACTTATGCCCCTTTTTTAGAAAACTTTACGATTTAACCCCTAAACTGAAAATTTTGACAATTTTGTCCTCGAGGCTAAAATTTTTCTCTTTGAACCAAAATTTCCTATTTTTCATAAGAAACATTTTTACTTAAAGTATCATACCTTAAATCATTTTGAAAAATCACATTTTTGTCATTTTAACACTTTTTCACTTTTAACAAATTCTTGAAAAATCAAAAACTCACAAACGGTTAAGTTTTTCGATGAACCATTCATTATACTTAACAGTTTCATCAAGATCTACAACTTTCATGTTTTAACATTTCCCAAAATCTCATCGTATAGAGGTGTTTTTGGCCATTTTTTAATTCTACCGAGAAAGAACTTTTTCTTTTAATTTAGTCCCTAAGGCGTTTTTATAATTGTTGGAAAAATAATACGCAGTGGAATTTTTAAAAAATTTTAAATCAGAGTATTTTATAAAACACAAGTTTGACATGCTATATGTATAAATTAACCTAATCTTACTGACCTTGTATACGCCGAAAGGCTCCCGAAGTCTGTGTAGAGAAGTAACGTTCCAGAAGAGCCTCAACCAACTGGTCTTCTTTGCTATTCTCTATCCACGATCAGAGTGAGTGTGGGCTCACATGTACAGCTCTTCCTCAAGGTGACTCTCCTTCCAATCAATTGAGAGAACCCAAAGCTAGTGTTCGTGATTTGTGAACAAGAGCTCTCAGGGAGTTTCAGATTCTCACCACTAGAGTATCACTCTTAATCTCTCTATTGATCTAAATAACTCATTAGACTCACTCCTTATTTATAGAGGTTGGGTCTAGGGTCATTCCTTATCAGATAAGGTCTCAAAAATTCGAAACAGAACCAAATTCGGGTCTATATCGGATAAGATACGCGTGAAAACGCGCGATTTTT
>CAMOHE010048720.1:0-32103 GCA_946598075.1 Artocarpus hirsutus | reverse complement strand
CGCTCACATTTTATCTGTTTTAAAATTTTAACCCTAGGTGGATATCAGCATAGGTTTGGAGAAGAGTCTGCCGACCGGACTTACGATCAGTAGAAGTATTTGGTAGGTTAATTTACAATTCAAGGCATGTAAGACTTTAACTTCTCTTTTTTTCTGGATTGTGGTTGTATCATAATATTGTCAGTACTATATGTGTGTGCATAATATGTGGGCTAGTGGGACTCATACGCGTTCCACCCCATAATTAATTATTTTAATGTTATTTCTATTTGTTTAATTACTATGATGATTCATTTATTTCTTTAACTTTTCTTTTCAAACGATTTTTTAAAATTATCACCTTTTTATTTATAAATTTCATTCTAAAACCCTATTTTTAACCAAATCTTTACTTAATTAATTTAATTAAACCACCACGTCACCTCCCGTACTCCGGGGCGTGACATATTACGAAGAAGCTCCATCATGGAGAGCTCTCATTCACCCTTGAAGCCCACCCATTGGAGTTTGCCAGAGCGAGCTAGGTAGGCTTGCTCATCCCACGGCAAGATCTCATCAACCATCGATCTCCATGTTACGTGGGACGTTGTGTAACGACCCTCCTTTCGTGGCCGTTACTTAACTTCATAAAAATACTTTTAATTAAATTACTCAATTTTTGTAGAACATTTTTTTTTAATCCTTTAAAAGTTGACCGTAACAGTTCTATCTTAAAATTATAATTATGTTTTATTGTTAATGTTATTATCATTATATTTATTTTTTTCTTGTATATATATATATATATATTTAACTAATTAATTAGTAAAATAGAGGTAATTTCAAAATTAATATAGTAGCAAAATTTCAAAGTTATATACAAGACTCAAGAGTCGAAGTCATTGAAACAGTCATCATCAAAACATATATCAAAATAGTCATTAACACAGTTATCAAAACATAAGCGGAAATCTAAGCGCACGGTATCCATTTCCCATATCTCCACTTGGTCGTCCGCTGCTTTGCCACCATCAATTAGGCATTACTAGTAGGTTGCTTACCTATAGTATGAATATTCTTGGATGAGCTTACGCTCAGTGTTTGGTGGTAACGCCCCAAAATATGTGTGTTTCTTCTTAAACGGCGGATGTTTGTAGTATAGAAAGGTTGTCGTATCCACAGGGAAATGAAAATTTATACCTTGACAAATTGTTAAAAATAAACGGTCAAAAATGCGAGCGATTTTTCGAAGCAAAGTTTAAAAGAAATAATTATTTTTGTGATTTTTTTAATTCAAAATTTAAAGCATAAAATTAAGACGGTGAAGGTTTGAGAGTCTCTTGTATGTTTTGCAACTGATATGAAATTTTAACTCTAATTAATAATTATCTAAAGCATTTGATTTTTTATATCTTTTCTCGTTAATTGCAGGCACTTTTACTATTTATATAGGTCAACCGAGAGTGACAATATAGCAAGCCATAATGCACTAAGGGTTTTCCTATAAAGACTAGCAAAATAATTATCTCTCACTAATGATTTGGTGCACTAATTATGAAAATTATAACCGCTGTCACTCAATTATAATTAACATAATTTTAAGATAGAAAACATAATAACAAGTCAAAATTAATATATTTTTATGGACTAAATTGTTGCATGAATTCCGGCAACACTTCGTCTTATCAAATATCTAGAATCGACAATATAACAAGTCATACTCTAATAAAAGACATTTCATAAAATTAAGCATTATTTCATTATTATTAATATTAATTATGCAACACAATTAAATTACATAAAGAAGGCATGACTGAATTTATGTAAAAACTGGCAGCATAACAACATTAACAATAACTATTGAAAATAAAAGATATAATTTATTCCACAAAAATATAAGCATTACAAAGCAGATGTAGAATTAAAATTCATACCAAAGTACTACGCATACAAGATCATCTCTTTGTCTCACCAAACTTTCTACACTAATTTAGACATTATTTTATTAAGAAAAGAAAAGGATTTTTTTTTTTAGGGTCAAAAGGCCCAAAGAGTTGTGTTGTAAAGGGTGGGAGAACCCCCTACTTAGAGTGCTTAAAAAGCACTATTTATGATATTTTTATATTATTTTAATAATATTTTATTAATATTTAATTATTGAATTATTTAATTAATATTAATTAATCAGCCGCCTTATCCTAAACACGTTCTTCACTGTGGGTTTCAGAGTTTGTAATCCAGTGCTTCGCGGATCAAGGACGTACCAACCAAGCACAATCTGGACCGTTAATTTCCAGATCTAATGATTACCAGACGCGGATGAAAATGGGCCCAGATGGGACCACGTGGCCCACGAACGGAGACCGTTGGATCAATCAAAGTATTCACATCTCACAGCTGCAAGGATTGCTTCAGTGTGACGGCCGCACATGATTGGACACTGCCTGAGATTCCCTCTAACGCGCCTGGCCTTTGTCTGCTCGTGTTATACACGCGCCAATCGTTTTTCGACACGTGGACCGCACTACTGACGCGTGGCTAACGCACTGGCTGACGCAATACACGCGGACGGCTGAGATCAATTTAAGTGGCTCATCCGATGGCCAGAAACGCGCGACGTGTCCTCCATTATCCAAATTGAAATTTTTAATTGTTTTTGATACATTTGATTTTCGATTTTGTCCATTTTTGCACCGTTTTGCTCCGTTTTTCCTCCAGATCTCAAATCTAAAAATCACAAACGCACTAAAATTAATTATTTTACAAACATAATATTTACAAAAATAGAAAAATATTTATTTAATTTTGAAATACACAAAAATAATTACAAACTTCTAAAATTTTTGGTCTTTTGCGGTTTAGCATAGATATAATTTTTAAGACTTGAAAATATTTTTAAAAATTACTAACAATATAACAAAACATATTTACAAACTTAAAACACACTATCAAATATATTGAAACTCAAAATAAAATAACACAACATTATTTTTATGGTTTTTACTATTTACAAACTACACATATATTTAACATACTAAAACGACTCTAAAAATTACCAAAAATATTATTAAACATAAAAACACATTAAAAACATATTTTTAAACACATTTACACACTAAGACACAAATATACCTACTAACACAAAAATGCTATTAATTAGAGGATTTAATGAGAAATAAAAGCATAAATAAATGATTTAAACCCTATAAAATATACACTTTTACAGTCTCATCACTCAGCAAGTAGGAATAGTAATTCATAAAATGTTTAAAATAGCATGTAATTATATTTATTAACTAAAAATGCATGACCTATATTATGTTCAGTTATGAACTTGTCTTATTATTAATTAGGCCCGAGTAGTCGTACCGGTTGCGCGCGATGAACGGGATGTTAGGGTTTGCAAGGTCCCAACAAGACCATGATCAATTATGATTTATTATTTTAAAATGGAGCCTCCCTGTGGGTCGAGAGGTTGCTACGACTCTCTTGGTTAATTCTTCATTTAAGTTTCACTAGTTATTTTGGTGAACATGAAATATGACATGGCATATCATAATTAAAGCTTAACATGCTTGAAACATATTGAAAACCTTTATTTAAAACTATTCGTACTATAGGCTAGATTCCTACTTACATGTATTAGTGGAGTAGACTCGCCTTTTAATTCAGAGTTCCTCTTTCTCTACTGAGTAAATCTGTATAAACACCCACTACGAGTGTGTGAGAATTTCTCATTTTAGGCTGTTGAATTTTAGCATAACCATAAGAATTTGATCATTTTGTTAGATTGCGAATTCCTTTATCACCCGGTCATGAGCTGTCCCATTTCTATTGTAAGGATTAATTTTACTAAATCCTCACAATATTCAAGCTTTTCCTTAATTGCGATTTGTTCATATCTATGTTGATAATTAATTAATTTCTCGACAATTAATTAATTATCTATTGTCATATATACCGTGAGACATTAATCTACTAAACTAGTTACTTTTAAATTCATGATTCTTATCTTAAGTCTTAATTGGGCTTGTTTTAAATGGGCTCGTAATTTATTTTAAGTTCATACGCACTAAAATGACAATACAACGTCTTATAGATTCTACCAATAAGCTATGTAGCGAGTGACATTTTAGACCGAAATGGGTGTTGAACCTGTACCTAGCATCATGGCATTAAAGTTCTATCATGTCAGGTTTTTACGCTTGTAAATTTAATGTTTAATTGAAAACGATTAAAGTTTATTCTTGAAATTCTTACCTGTTTAGCTTAAAATTTCAAATAAAAATCGCTTAACCCACTAATTCTTGGGCCTATATAACCTTTCAAAGTACTATAATTTCTTAGTTTAGTGAAAAATAAATTTTAAAGTCATGCGATCTTTGTTTGTAGAAACTAGTGTCGGTGGAGTAATTTTGGAAGTTTTATATAAAATCGCTTATTAATAAAGTTTTTCATTTAAAGTTCTTTCCTTGTAAAAGTCACTTGTTTTTAAATGTGTGCTTTAATGATTTTATTGCTTGTTCTAAAGTCCTGGTTACAATTTATTTTGACAAAAATTGTTTTCCGGTTAAAACTTTAAAAGTTTGCCGATTTAAAATTTTGACTAAATTTTGTATATCAAATTTTAAGTCCAATTTAGAAATAGATTTTCATAAAAATTTCTTCATAAAAGTTCTTCATTCTGCTGCAATCTAAAACTTTTATGTTTAATGAAAATTATAGTTTGGCCTCAAAACAACCCGAAACGTTAAAACAGTTTTCTATGCAAAAAATGTAATTTTTTGGACTGTTTCAAAAAATTGGCAAATATGTATCTTAGAGGCAGATTTTGGAAAAAAATTTCTTCACGAAAGTTGTTCGTCTCATCGAAATCTAAAACTTTCATGTTTCATGAAACATAAAATTCGAACTCACAATGGTTTAAAATTGACAAAACAGTTCCAGCACTGCTGGAACTGTTTTGGGCAGTTTGAATAAACTACATTATGCAGTTTTGGTTTTGGCAATTTTTGGGGACTATTTAGGCAGTCCATAAAAACTATTCGGTAGGCCTATTTAGAGTCAAAACTGTGTTTTTTCGTAGTCACGGGATTTTGTACAAAAAGGCGAAAGCTAAAAGTCCCATGTTCGGTAAAGTTTTAAAAATGATCCTAAGGCCTTCGTTTTCTCGATCAAAGTTTGTAGAAAATTTTTCCACAAACTAAAACTTGCACAAAACATATTTCTAGCATGCTATACTCACTTATTACATCACATACAAACACTAACCATACTAATCACACAGAAATAATTATTACAACCCATTTCCTCACCCAATCATAAATCTAAATAATTATTACAACCCATTTCCTCACCCAATCATCAAATCTCTCATAAAATTAGGAACTTAACCTAAAAAAAAATTAAAGAAAAGTTTTGAGCACTTACCCTTGATGGCTGTCCTTGGTTGGTTGATCTTAAAACTTCTATCTCCTCTCTTTTCCTCTTCTTGAACCAACACTAAATCAAAACTTTATAATGTAAAATCTAACTTGTCTTGACTATCACATAAAAGCTATTTAAGCAACATTTTTCTTTGCTAAGGAAAAATAAAGAGGAAAGAATGGGTGTAGATAATACCTTGAACAATATTCTTCACCACCTCCTTTTTCCTCTACTTTTTCCTTGTGCACTCTTAATTTTGTGAGTTGCAAGTGGAGAGGAAAATTTTATTTCTTTGAAACCTCAAAGCTCACTTGGTGGAAAGGCTTGGAAGCAAGTGGAGGGGAAAGAAAGAAAGCAAATGGGAGGGATTTTATTTCTTGAAGGGTTGACACTTGGTGGAAACCATGGAAGTGAGAATGGGAAAATTTTTTTGGCTTTTTCTTCTTGAAATGCACGGGTGGGAGGAAATGAGAATGGTTCGAATTTTTTTTTTCTTCTCTAGGGTGCACAGGTGGAAGTGGGAAGAATAAAGGAAAAGTGTAAACTTTTTATATCATGGCTTGAGTTCTCTATATATAGCCTTAGTTCAATCTAATCTCACTTTCTAATTCATGGTTAATTAACTCTTAAGTGGCTTTGACTATGACTAATTTTAGCTTAAATTAAGCTTAAAACTCCCTCAAGGTTGGCGCTATCATGATGTAAGGTGGAGTGATGGGTGAAACAAAATAATTACATGGAGTAATGATTATTTTGGAAGCACCTTTTGTGGGTACTTTGGCTTTTCCTTGCTTCAGTGGAGGTGGAGAAAAAGGCAGTGAATAAAACTTTTGTTTGTTTGCTTTTCTCTTGGAGTGCACGAGTAAAATGGCAAGAAGGAAGAGAAAAATGACAAAAGAAAGCTCTTTATTTATAGAATTTGCTTCCTGAGTGGCTTGATAAATAAAGAAGAAAAAAAAATGATCAATCTCCCTTTGATATGGTGCCTTTGACAAGAGCAAGTGGAGTGTTAGGTTGGCCTTACTCAAGTGTAAAAGACAACCATCATTAAGTGTGGTTATATTAAGGGTACCTTAGCCTTTCTTGTAAGAAAGACTCAAGCAGGTAAATTCGTGTATTTTATGTTGTAAGTATCTAGGTTTGCATTGTATTTTATGTTGATATGGCTACGGCCATTCATGTAGCTCCATTTTTTTTTTTTTTTACTAATTTGGCAATTGAGGATCAAATTAGTGTTAGAGTGTCTTTTGGTATACTACTAACTTAGTATTGCACTTGGAAATACTCATAATTAAATTTTCTCAGGTTCTTTACAGATAAATTCTTCCGCCTCAGTTGCAGTGGAATTCATAAATCTCCTTATTAAATTATAATAGTCAATTAATTAACTATATAATCTTTTATAGAATTTTTGGAACAGTCATATGTTAATTCCATAAATTCTTTAAGCACTCATTTCGTACACAGTGTTTTCAAGAAAAATTCTTGATTTAAATAGACAAATTATGCTATTTATGTGATGACCTTCTCTACGTGGCCGTCACTTAACTTAAACATGTACTTGAACTTAAACATGAGTAAGAATAAAGTACAGAAATTTCAGAATAATTTTTTTTTTCTTAAAATGGATTCTTGCTATAGAATCCTTGACATAAAATCTTAAAGGATGTAATAATAACTATTTTTCAAATCTTAATAACAAACGAGTTCTTAAAGATAAAGAATTCTCAACATATAGCTTTCAAAGATATAATAATCATTTCTTAAAACTTAATTTCATAAACCAAACATAACAACATAAATTTCTTAATGTGATAATAACATAATAATAATAATTACGTTTTAACATAACCATAATTTCCAAAAGCATGATCCTTTACATAATTCAAAACATTTATTTCCTAAAACATAACCATAGTAATTCCCTTGAACTTTTCTTTTTAAACACAAGGATGATTATTTAGCAACTATTACTTTAAGGACATTTCTCAATTTAAATAAAACTATTTTCAAAATAATTTTAAATTAAATATTAAAATAAAATCCCATTTAAATGCTCTTTAAAACTTTCTAAAAAATTATTTATACATTTTACTTATAATTTATCATCTTAAAAATAACATATTGATATCTTAAAAATTAATCTTTCTAGAACTTATCATAAATATAATTACTTGGAACTCGATCACTTAAATCGATATAATAATAATAATTTTTAAAGTGTATTCATCTAAACTTTCATAAAAGTAAATTCCTAAAAACATATTCATTTAATCATCATTTATTTTAGCATAAATCTCATATAAGCATTTTCTTATTATAAATAATTGTATAAGTTTCTCACTTGAAAACTTCGCACATTTGTTGCATCATCTACCGCAACATTTTTAAACTTTAAAATCCTCTAGACCAAGGTTGCATAATCACAAGCTCGGTTATTAAATCATAATTATGTAAGTTATTACTTATTCATATGCATATAATTTTTGTAAGGTGTAAACATACAAAATTTTGTAAAAGAATAATGCAAAAATATTATATTGCGTGTGCGGTATCCATTCCCATCTTCACCATTCGTCCGTTGCTCACCACTGGCCATCAAGTGCTGCTGACAGGTTTTTCTTACCTACATTATGAACATACTTAAATGAGCTTTCGCTCAGCAAGTAGGAAATTAGTCCCGTAAAACACAATTAAAAATCATTTAGTTAAAAATGTGCATGAGCATTTTATGCTTGCTTATCAACTTGATTTATGCTTAATTATTTAAGCTGTATCTTATCTTCTTACTTTGGGCCTGAGTGATCGTACCGGTTGCATGCAAGTCTTGGGAAGTTAGGGTTCGCGAGGTCCCAACGACACCAAGATCATTCATTACTTTAACATGGAGCCTCCCCGTGGGTCGGGAGGTTAGTACGATACCCTTAACTTGTCTTATAAGTTTCACTTGTCTTATTGTGTGTACGCAGTATGACTTGTCACTACATGACATCACAATTTCATAATTCATGAATCGTAAATCGTAAATCATAATCATACTTGACTTAAAGGTGATTAAACAATATAATTTAAATATTGTATATATCACACATTAATCATATCATCATCATCATCATATGTTTCAAGCACTACATCAACTATCTGTTACATTGATCTAGATATTCCAGAAACCACTACATTAAAAACAATGTAAAAAATAAAATCATATTACTTTGAAACAATTATTTGTCTCATAATTAATTTTTAAAATTTATTTATCAAATTTTCTAAATCATTGCATATATAGATTCTCCCGTCAAGGTCAAAAAATCGATTTCATCCCAGCATCAACTATAACAACGAAATCGATTGAAGAACAAAAGATAGAGAATAGAATGACAATCATGGACTTTAAAGCATTAAAACCATAAAAAAGCCAGGTTTATATTAATCAAACTTATTTTAATAATTTTATTGGTTAAGTTGATTATTATTCTTTATTTATGTAGGGTATTAAATTCACAATAAACACTATAATAAGCCAATTCTCCACAGACTAAGGCTGGTACTATAATGCATGTTATAGATGTTTTTGATAAGTTAAACAATCAAGAACTGGTTGGTCCTGTGATAATCATGGCAAGATAAGTACAACACCAATGCTATGGTAAGAAAAAGTAGACACTAGTTTGTTTAAAATTTATTTGTCTTCATTATTTATAATAAATAAATTATTATATTAACCGTTTATTATGACATCTATAATAGGTATAAATTAAATACACAACTCAGGGACCATACAAGAGACATAATGTGCATTATATTTGGATGAATTGTGCAAGGACTTATTGAAAAAACATTTTCAACATTAACAATCGATGAAGGTTTTACTGATCAATCCATAATACCACCAATTATTGATCAACTGAGAGGGCGACGAAATACATTCCAAGTTTATTTCCATCCAAAAGAAGCATCAACAAATGCAATAGTTTCTAAAATTTTTTATTTTATTGAGCCTCCAACACTGCCTCTACAGATACAAACTTCTAAAGCGATAGATCCGAAAACACTCGATCCAAAGAAATTAACCATATGGTAAAATGCAATTGCTAATTTATATTAAATCTTTTTTTAAAAATCAATATTAATCTTATTAAATATATGCCTTAATAATATTTTATGATTTCCAGTCCCAAAACAAAGATAGCTGAACCTTCAAAAAAAGGTCCAAGGCCTAGGTAATATAATTATTCTTAAAGTATTTAATTAGAAAATGAATACCTCAATTTTACTTACTCTTTTTATGTATTTTTGTTTTGCAATGAAGAAGAAACAAAAAAAAAAAAGAAGAAAAAAGAAAATAGTAAAAGAAAATGACAAACTTTCAATCAAACTATCAAATAAACATACGTATATACATGTGCATGTGCATGTATATAAACTAGTTTTCTAAACCATACCACATAAGTTCTCTTAAAAGCTTTATATATATACATATATATATATATACACTTAATATGTTATGTTGTATGATATTAGAATTTATACGATTTTTTTAAATATTATTAAAAATATTCCTATCTTATTTAGAATTAAACATCACTTACAGTTTGTTGTGATATGATTACATTTCATTATGTTGATAACAGCTTAATATTAAATTTAACATACACAACCATTTATTAATATAATAATAAACAGAATAAAAAATTATTTATTAATGTAAACAATAATTTAAATTAAACTACTCCGCAATAGGTGATCTACTTATACAAAATAATACTAAAATTAATACATTTAAATATTGTTAATAAACTATAACTCTTTCTATTGAGTTTCTTATACATTCATATAGATTTTGTCATTCATTAATTTGCATTCCTTATTTAAAATATATTCTATTTCTATCTTTGGATTTATATTTATATAAGTCAGGGGGGCCATGTATGTTTTTTATCAAGATTATTCAAAGATATATCAAGAAAAATGTATATGCTTAGCACATCATTTTTCAGTCTTTTATCATTTTTAAACTATAGTTATAATTAGATTAGGGATGTCATATTGCACAACAACAATAATAAAATAAACTACACAAATATTTATATTGAAAACACCCATTAAAATAACATATAGATAGTTTATAGACATGATATGGATACGTTTTAAGAGTATAAATAACTCTATATAAGTAGCTATCCTAACCATGTATGCACGAAGATTACATAAAGATTGATAAAAAAAAGATTGAACCTTGAACAAGATGCATTTCGAGAGTATTAGCTACTCTGTAATATCAGCCATTCTGACACTAGAGTCATTGAATCTAAATGTTTTAACAACAACATGACACAATAAAAATACAAAACGTGGAGTAGAGCAATTATTCAAGACACAAGAAATACAGACGAACATGTTACGAGTAAAACCAAAAGATTATAGGTAGAGGTTCAAATCCAATAGTCGCTTCTTGTTTTCTTTCTTCCAATTAAGGTTAGATGTTGCAGTGTCAGACTCTAGATGAATGACTTGCATTTATCAAGCAAGTCTTCGGCTGTTGAAGCAGTAACAAAGATTTGTCTCCTTGACCCTACAATGAAGTTTTGTTCCATAGCGTAATCTAAAAACTTTAAAAGACCGTCATAAAAACCATTTACATTCAAAATACCTATGGGTTTGGAGTAAATGCCCAATAAAGTCCTACTAGCAACTATGAATAACTCTTTAAGGGTACCTAAACCACTAGGTAATGAAATGAAAGCGTCAAAGTTATAGATCATATTTTCAAGACACTTAGAGATGTCCAAAACTCTCTCTTCCTCACCTATAGTTTTCCTACAAAGGTTCCCCTCAGCTAGAAGATGAGATATAATGCCTACGACATGGTAACCCTTGGAATGTGCTATTGTTGTTACATTCTCCATTAACCCTAAGCTACCTATCCTATAAATCAGGTTAATCTTCCTAAGTACCAAGACTTGTCCTAAGTATTCCGTAGCTTCAAGTAGACTCCACATATACTAGGATTGAAACCACAGAAGACACAAATGGTTTCATTTTCCTAGATGAATAAAAGGAAGATATGTTTGGTTTTTAAAACAAACTTACTCTTTTTTTCCTTTTTTTTTTTTGGGTTTTTGCCTAAAACACTAAGTCTTGACTAATACTTAAAGAAAATAAAAATGCTAAAGGACTAAGGAGTTATGATAGATAGGTGATGATAGGTAACTTTAGAATCTAAACAAAATATGTGCAGGCAAGAAAAGAAGATATGATATGATATTGTACAGATGAAAAGTGAGAAAATCAGATATAGACATGTTAGAAAAATTCGAACCACATCCGACCAAATTTTAAAAAATAAACACGCAACCAGACCAACTTTTGAAAAAAGATACTCGGACTATATAACTTTTAACAATTGAAAATAAAATGACAAAAGACACTTTAACATGACTGTACAATTGTTTGACAAATAAGCAACGAATTTAGAACGTTGTTATAAAAGACAATTAACTATAAAGCTTTTAAAAAAATAAGAAACATTTAACTGTGCACTTTTTTAACAATTTTAACATGTAATCAGACCGACTTTTGACAATTTTAAATTTCAAACTAACAACAGAAACAAACACGTGATGCATCCGACAAAGTAATATTTTTTAATAAAACAAGCATCGATATGTAACCACTACAGTAATGATAAAATAAAAATAAATATTTATTGTTTAACATATATTGTGGCAATCTAAAAACAAACAAACACTCGAAACACAAAATAATTTTTTTTCAGAAACACTCAAATGACCTATATAGATTAAAAATTTATTCCCTGTCTAATTTTCTAACAAACTGATAAACGAGGTCCTTGAATGCCAGATTCTTGAGGCGTTGTCTTTCTGCATGAAATATGGGCTAGAGATTAGAAATTGCACCTTGGACATATCTACTCGGATGGTTTTGAAGAGAAGTATGGAGGTCATCCAAGTTCTATTTAGAAAGGCCATCTTTGCATAAATGGATTTTGTCCTCTCTATTTACTGACACAAATCCTGGTGAATGACACTTACCCTCACAAGTTTGTCATCCACATTTGTGACATCAAGAGATGATGGCACGAGCTCTTCTTCTTATTGCCCGATGACAAGTACCTATACCTTGAAGGCTGACCCTCAGACTAAAGTCATTCAGACGAATATTCCCTTCAATCATCATCCTCACATTACCAGGGATTCTAAAATGCATATGAATCCAAAAACGAGTGACTTTATACTTGTATTTCTGCTTGAGAACTTGGGAAAGTGATGGGAAGTATTTTCTTAGGTGATAGTACTTTGAATCTATAGAAAACAAGGAAAAAGAAACAAGAAAGAAAGAAAGATGGTTGAGAGGTTGTGGATGAGATTCGAGTTTAAAAACCATAAAGGAGATCTAGAAAATTAAGAACAAGCTTCAAATTTTAGAGAAAGGGAGAGAATTCTAGAGAGAACGGAGAACTTTAGAGAGAAAAGAAGCTTCGAAAATATGAGCTTTGATGCACAGTGATAAGATTTATAGAAATGTAAGACACTGTATTGCGTGTTGTGCTAGATACTAGACTGTCACGCCCCGGAGTACGGGAGGTGACGTGGTGGATTAATTAAGTTAATTAAACAGAAATTTAGTTAAAAATTGGGTTTTAGAGTTAAATTTATAAATAAAAATGTGATAATTTTAAAAATCATTTAATTAAAATGAGCAGTTTTAATATTGGACAAATCAAATAATAAAATAAAATAAGCGATGAGTAGATAATAAAATAATGAAATAGGAGGTGAGGCGAGAATGGATCCCACTGGCCCACATCTTGTGCACACACACAGTACTAGCAATATTACAATACAACCACAGTCCAAAATAAAAGAGAAAGTTAAGATCTTACATGCCTTGAATTTTTGTAATACAACCTACTCAAATCTTCTACTGATCGCAAGTCTAGTCAGCGGACTCTTCTCCAATCCTAAGCTGATAATCCACCTATAGGGTAAGATTTTAAAACAAATAAAGCGTGAGCGAAAGGATCAGAAGGACTATAATTTGAAAATATTTAGCTTTAAAAGAAATTTCATTGATCAAGTAAATATGTAGAAAACAAACTAGATTGAAAAAAAAAATAGATGAAAATTTAATAAATGCTTTCCTTACCAAAACAGTTTAAATAGGTCGACTAGAAAGAATAACATTTTCTTTTCCTGGGCAAACCATATGTAATTCACCACCATAGTGGCCCAGCTAGGTTTCAAGACCTGCCCCCAAGGTCGTGCATTATACGACCCGATCTCTGATATGGCATCATGCCCTAAAAATATGTATACGTATATCTTTTCATGATTATTAAAATCCCTTTTCACCAAACGTGATCATTTACATTCATTATGAGGTTTATTATGAAAAATCACCTCAATTCTACTATTTATGAAATCAACCAATAAAATATATTTTTCAACCAATTATTTGAAAACTTTTTGTTAAAAATTCCTCTTTTTTTGGCCAAAACATTTAAAACTAGCTACTAAGAATGGGGTAGAAGTCCTACCTCAATACTCGTGCCGGTGTCCCATACTGTAATCCCGGTCTGCTATACATTAGCTCTGCGGATCCACGCACAATCTTAAATACAAACTAGATCCATTAGTATCTAGCGTGAGATATCCTAGGTTATTAAATCATCTCATGGTATACTAGTGTGCCACTTAGGTTTATAAAATCACTTTATAAAGTTGGAATTTCAATCACAGTTCAAAACAGTGAAAATGGTGTGAAAAATCACAAAATTTCACCATCCCCGGTCAGCCTGCCGGTCGCCCTTGTTCGGCCGGCCGAACTGCACAGTTTGGCCTACCGGAAAGCCAAGTCCGATCGACCAAACTTTCCCAGGTTCGGCCTGCCAAACACGAAATTCGGCCTGCCGATCTGGAAAAATTCTAGAATTTTCCAAGCATAGGTCTCGGCCTCCCTGAACCCAAATCTTCAATTCCAACCTGTTTTCTCAATTCTCAGGCATGGGTAATGATCATAATTGATAGAAAAACATGGTAGATTACTTTTTGATGTATCAAAACAAGTTTTAAACAAAATTTTTGGAAAAATCCAAAAATGAGAAAAATTTGAGAAAAATGAAAAATCTTGTTTCAAATCTGTTTTTGATGAAACAAAGTTTATATTCTAGCTAATCTAAGTTCATCTAACATAGATTGAAGGTTTTCTAAGCCTAAAAATGCTTAGATTTCAAAATGTAAGAAAATTTGAAAAATGTCAAAAGTTTTGAAAATTTGAAAACTAACCTTGGATTAAGCTTTAATTCAAGTTTGCGGTTGCTCAATCACATTCCCGAGCCTTCAATCCACAATCCCAAAGCTTGAAATCGAATTTTGTCTCAAAATTTAGAGAAAGAAGAAGAGAGAGCGAGAGAGGAGAGAGAGAAAATGAATGAAGGAGAGAGAGTGAGGTGAAATAAATAGAGGAAGAAAGAGAAAATTAATTGCACAAAACCATGTGCAACAACACACTGTTTTCAAATAAAAGCTACTTGGTATTTAACAAATTATTTTATTAAAAATTTAAAATAACAATTAAAATTAATTAAGAGTAATTAAAATTATTAAAACAATAAAATAACTCAAATTTAGAAATTTCACAAAATGATCAATTTAAGTTTAAAATACTCATTATGGCGCACTAATCTAACATTTTACATTCTAATAACACTTAATAAATTTTGGGGTGTTTCAACTCTCCACCCCTAAAAGAAATTTTGTCTTCGAAATTTTACAAGTCAATTCAAAAACAAAACAAATGCAGATACAACTCCCGTATACTCGACTCTAATTCCCAAGTGGCTTCATCAACCCCGTGATGCTGCCACATGACCTTAACTAACGAGATCTCATGACAACGCAAGCTAATCACTTTACGATCGATAATCTGGGTCGACACTTCCTCATACGTCATGTCTTCTTGAATTTGTACGTCCTAGAATGAAACGATCTTATCCTGCTCAGGTGGACACTTTCGAAGCATCGACACATGAAATACGTCATGAACATGTGAAAGTTTCGGAGGAAGGTTGAGTCGATAAGCAACCACGCCAACACGTTGGGTAATCTCTAATGGTCCAATATATCTTGGCGCAAGCTTTCCTTTTACTTTGAATCACAAAATGCCTTTGTAGGGCGATACCTTCAAAAGAATAAAGTCTCCAACCTCAAATTCCAAGGGTCGACGTCTTCTATCTGCATAGCTTTTCTGTCGACTTTGAGCTGCTTTTAGTCGATCTCGAATCACGAAGATCTTCTTGTTGCTATCGTGGATCTCATCTGGCCCAAGAATAACTCTATCTTCTGGTTTGGGCCAACACACTAGCGATCAACACGGTCGTCCATATAATGCTTCGAACGGTGCCATACCAATACTCGATTGATAGCTATTGTTGTACACGAACTTCGCCAGATGTAGATACTTCTTCCAGTTCCCGTCGAAGTCTAACGTACAAGCACGTAGCATGTCTTTAAGAATCTAGATAACCCACTCAGATTGCCCTCGGTCTGAGGATGAAATGCTATGCTGAAGTTCAAATCTATACCCATAGCATCCTGAAAGCTCATCTAGTATTTAGCATTAAACCTGGTATCCCTATCTGAGGTGATGGACAAAGGAACTTTATGCAATCGTACTATGTTCTGCGTATACAAATCCCCAACAATCCTCCTCGAACATGTCGATATGAATGGAATGAAATGAGCTAACTTCGTTAACCTGTCGACCACGACCCAAATCACATCGTGTCGTACTCCATTCTTGGCAATTCTGTAAGAAAATCCATCGTCACGTGCTCCCATTTCCACCCTGGAATAGGAAGTGGCTAAAGTTGACCTGTTGGCTTCTGATGCTCGGCTTTCACCTGAAGACAAGTCGTACACTTGGCCGCGTATTCTTGAACGTCCTTCTTCATGCCTCTCCACCAATAGTGCCTCTTCAAGTCACGATACATCTTCGTACTCCCTGGATGAATGGTGAACTGAGACCTATGAGCTTTGTCCATTATGGCCTTCATTACTTCTGTAATAGCTGGAACTGCTAGACGCTCCCCGAAATACAACGATCCATCTGCATGTATCCTCCATTCTTTGAACTGCTCTCCATTCTGAATTTGCGTCCAGATTCCCTGAAGATGTTGATCCTACCATTGATTCTATTTTACCATCTGAACAAGAGCTGGGGCCGTCTCCCTGTGGTACACCAAAACGCGATTGTATTTTTTATGATACTATAGCCCAAACTCACTTACTGTTGCATCCCTTTTCCAATCTTCAAGAGCCAAACATGCAAGTATCCCTGAAGATTTTTAACTGAGCGCATCCGCGACGACATTAGCTTTTCTGGGATGGTACTGCAACACAAAATTGTAGTCCTCCATATATTCCATCCATCTCTGCTGCCTCAAGTTCAAATCCCTCTAGGTAAACAAATACCTCAAACTCTTATGGTCGGAGAAAACCTAAAATGTCGCTCCATACAAGTAACATCTCTAGATCTTTAATGCATGAATCACTGCTGCGAGTTCTAGATCATGAGTAGGGTAATTCCACTCATGGAGTCGTAACTGTCTCGATTCATATGCTACTATGGGTCCATGTTGCATCAACACACACCCGAGTCCACGTCCTGAAGCATCCGTATAAACCTCGTACGGCTCGTCACTACTAGGAATGATCAACACTGGTGCTGAGGTTAACCGATTCTTCAATTCTTGAAAAGCAAACTCACATTCTTTGTTCCACTCGAAACTGATGTTTTTCCTAACTAATCTTGTCAACGGTGCTGCTATCTTCGAAAAATATTTCACAAATTTCCTGTAATATCCTGCAAGTCCCAAGAAACTATGGATCTCTGCCACATTCATCGATCGTTCTCAATCCACTATGGCTTCTATCCTAGACGGATCCACTAAGATACCATGCTTGGAGATAACATGGCCTAGAAATTTGACCTCTGTTAACCAAAACTCACACTTTTCTTTCTTGGCATACAACTGATGTTCTCGCAAAGTCTGAAGCATGATCTTGAGATGCTGCTCATGCTCCTCCCAAGTCTTAGAATAAACCAAGATGTCGTCGATAAACACAATCACAAACTGATGCAAGTAAGGCCTGAATATCCTGTTCATCAAATCCATGAAGGCTGTTGGAGCATTCGTCAATCCAAACGACATCACTAGATATTCAAAATGTCCATACTGTATCTTGAAAGTTGTCTTAGGAATGTCTTCTTCCTTAACCCTGAGCTGATGATATCCTAATCTCAGATCTATCTTCGAGAAGTACTGCGAACCTCCCAACTGATCAAACAACTCATCGATCTTGGGCAGAGGATACTTGTTCTTTACTGTGACCCAATTCAACTGCCGATAATCTATGCACAATCTGAGAGTTCCATCATGCTTTCTTACAAACAAAACCAGTACTCCCCACGGCGATGTACTATTCTGAATGTATCTCTTATCAGCAAGCTCCTAAAGTTGTTTCCTGAGTTCCTTCATTTCTGCTGGCGCCATCTGGTAAGGTGCTATAGAAATCGATGCTGTTCCCAGAAACAATTCAATACCAAACTCAATTTCGCGATGCGGTGGTAATCCTGGTAGCTCATCGGGGAAGACATCCTCAAATTCATCTACTACTAGAATCATTGCGCGTCCTCTCGAAACACTAGGCTCTTCTTCTAAATTCATGAGAAAGGCATAGCAAGTTGTGTTCTTCTGCCCTCCGTGACATGCCCTTACAAGATGCTCACTCATCAATCGATCACCACCACCCTAGTGAGTGATCACCGTCTCCTTATCGGACACTAGGGTTACTTTCCTAAGTTGGTAGTCCACTACTGCACTTTATCTAGATAATCAATCCATCCCTAGGATTACATCATAGGATCTCATAGGGATTACAATTAAATCACTTTTCAAAATCTCATTCCCAATCTTTATTTTACAAGCTTTACAAACACTATTCACACATATCCACCCCAAGGGTGAAGCTATAACTAAGGGTTCGTCAGACTCTTCTATCTCTAATCCCAAGGCATGTACAAATGAACTTGAAATGAGAGAATGAGTGGCACCAATATCAAACAACACGTATGCTAAAGACTGGGAAACCATGATCATACCATCGACAACTGCGTTACTAGTCTGGGCCTCTGAACTCCCTGATGTCATCATGTAAACCTGTACTGGAACTTTCTCTTTTCCTCTACCAACACTATTGGATCCTGGGTTAACTGGCCGATACTGCTGTGATGATGGCGACTGCACAATGGCTACACTCGACACTCGATACTGAGGGACGTTATGCTGAATATTCTACTGTCGATGCCCTTACGTTGAATATGGCGGTAGTTGAGGAGAGAATTGATGGAATGGAAGCTGAGGGTACTACTAAGGCTGAGGTAAAGTCTAAAGCTAAGGCTGATGACTAGCTCCTTCTTTAGTCTGAAATCCTAGGCAAGTACTCCTGATCGGGCAATTCTTCTTGATGTGTCCTAGCTGCTGGCAATAGTGACAATGAAAGCTGTAGGGGTTGCTGCGCCCGTTGCTGGATGAACTGTTGCTGCCGTTGTTCGTGCCACCCTGCTTGTTCTTTCCTGGAGTTGGTCGACTACTGATGCTCCTCCTGCCGCTCCTCTGTGGTCCTCCTAACGTCTTGGCTCAATTCTCATAGTACTGCGCATAATCATTTTCCACTAATATTGCTGATGACACAAGCTCGCCAAAGTTCCTGAGTCGTGGGGCAACCACCTGTAGTCGAATAGGGGCTTTAAGTCCATCTTGAAATTTGATGCACTTCTCATGCTCCGATGCCACTATAGAGGGAGCAAACCTAGCCAACTCATTGAATTTCGCTTCATATTCCCGTACTGACATATCACCTTATTGTAACCTATAGAATTCTACAGCCTTTTGATCCTTGTATCCCTACGAAAAGTACCAATCATAGAACAGCTCCTCAAACCAATCCCAACTGATGTTACTATTATTTTCCAAGCGCTGTGCTTGCTTCCACCAAGTGTTAGCACCATCTTCGAACTTATATGCCGCAAACTCCACGCGATACTCCGCTAGCACACCAAGAGTATCCAAATGCTTCACGATCGAATCTAGCCAATACTCTGCCACCTGTAGGTCTCCAGTTCTGTCGAAAGTCGATACAGATGCACGTCGAAACTCCTTAAAGTACGAATGCCGGCGACTAGCTTCGGAATCATCTGGCCTTGACCTCGCCGCCATTTGTCGAAATGCAGCATACATAGCCTTCATCATGCCCTCATCATTTCCAAACTCGGCATCGACTATCGAACGACATCTAGGTGCCATTCTCTCACTTTTGAAAATAAAATTTAGACTATCAGTGGTATTTCATTGTCGTACCTATGTGTGCATAATTCCCAAAGTTTATAACCTTGAGCTCTGATACCACTCTGTCATGCCCCGGAGTATAGGAGATGACGTGGTAGATTAATTAAGTTAATTAAACATAGATTTAGTTAAAAATTAGGTTTTAGAGTTAAATTTGTAAATAAAAATGTGATAATTTTAAAAATTGTTTAATTAAAATGAGCAGTTATAACATTTGACAAATCAAATAATAAAATAAAATAAGCGATGAGTAGATAATAAAATAATGAAATAGGAGGTGAGGCGAGAATGGGTCCCACCGGCCCACATTTTATGCACACACACAGTACTGGCAATATTACAATACAACCACAATCCAAAATAAAAGAGAAAGTTAAGATCTTACATGCCTTGAATTTTTGTAATACAACCTACCCAAATCTTCTACTGATCGCTAGTCCGATCAGAGGACTCTTCTCTAATCCTAAGCTGATATCCACCTATGGGGTAAGATTTTAAAATAAATAAAGCATGAGCGAAAGGCTCAGTAGGACTATAATTTAAAAATATTTAGCTTTAAAAGAAATTTCATTGATCAAGTAAATATGTAGAAAACAAACTAGATTGAAAAAAAAAAATAGATGAAAATTTAATAAATGCTTTCCTTACCAAAACAGTTTAAATAGGTCGACCAGAAAGAATAACATTTTCCTTTCCTGAGCAAACCATATGTAATTCACTACCGTAGTGGCCCAGCTGGGTTTTGGGACCTGCCCCTAAGGTCGCGCACTATACGACCCGATCTCTGATATGGCATCATGCCCTAAAAATATGTATATTTATATCTTTTCATGATTATTAAAATCCCTTTTTACCAAACGTGATCATTTACATTCATTATGAGGTTTATTATGAAAAATCACCTCAATTCTACTATTTATGAAATCAACCAATAAAAAATATTTTTCAACCAATCATTTGAAAACTTTTGGTTAAAAATTCCTCTTTTTTTGGCCAAAACATTTAAAACTAGCTACCAAGGATGGGGTAGAAGTCCTACCTCAATACTTGTGCCAGTTTCCTACACCGTAATCCTCGTCCGCTATACGTTAGCTCCGCGGATCCACGCATAACCTTAAATACAAACTAGATCCATTAGTATCTAGCGTGAGATATCCTAGGTTATTAAATCATCTCATGGTGTCCTAGTGTGTCACTTAGGTTTATAAAATCATTTTATAAAGTTGAAATTTCAATCACGGTTCAAAACAGTGAAAACGGGTGAAAAATCACAAAATTTCACCATACCCGATCAGCCTGCCGGTTGCCCTGGTTCGGCCTGTCGAACTGCATAGTTTGGCCTGTCGGAAAGCCAAGTCTGGTTGGTCAAACTTTTTCAGGTTCTGTCTGTCGGTCAGATGAATCCGGCCAACCAAACACTTAAATCCGGCCTGCCGAACATGAAGTTCGGCCTGCCGATCTAGAAAAATTTTAGAATTTTTCAAGCATAAGTCTTGACCTCCCCGAACCCAACTCTTCAATTCCAACCTGTTTTCTCAATTCTCAGGCATAGGTAATGATCATAATTGATAGAAAAACATGGTAGATTACTTTTTGATGCATCAAAACAAGTTTTAAACAAAATTTTTGAAAAAATCCAAAAATGAGAAAATTTTGAGAAAAATAAAAAATCTTGTTTCAAATCCGTTTTGATGAAACAAAGTTTATATTATAGCTAATCTAAGCTCATCTAACATAGATTGAAGGTTTTCTAAGCTTAGAAATGCTTAGATTTCAAAATGTAAGAAAATTTGAAAAATGTAAAAAGTTTTGAAATTTTGAAAACTAACATTGGATTAAGCTTTGATTCGAGTTTGTGGTTGCTCAATCACATTCTCGAGCCTTCAATCCACAATCTCGAAGCTTGAAATTGAATTTTGTCTCAAAATTTAGAGAGAGAATGAAAGAGAGAGAGAGTGAAACTGAGAGAAGAAGAGAGAGCGAGAGAGATGAACAAGAGAGGAGAGAGAGAAAATGAATGAAGGAGAGAGAGTGAGGTGAAATAAATAGAGGAAGAGAGAAAAAAATTAATTGCACAAAACCATGTGCAACAACACACTGTTTTCAAATAAAAGCTACTTGGTATTTAACAAATTATTTTATAAAAAATTTAAAATAACAATTAAAATTAATTAAGAGTAATTAAAATCATTAAAACAATAAAATAGCACAAATTTAGAAATATCACAAAATGATCAATTTAAGTTTAAAATACTTATTATGGAACACTAATCTACCATTTTACATTCTAATAACACTTAATAAATTTCGGGGTATTACATAGACTGAGCTGAAAATTGTAGTTTTTGATAGCCTACATGATGATTGAAGTAACCATTCAGGTTACCATATGAGGGTCATGGTCACCTACGGATCTATAATCGAGTAATTCTAAACTTATATTTTTGCCTAAGAACCTTTAGAGAAAGTGATGGAAAATACTTTTTTAAAAAATAATATTTTAAATCCATAAAAACACAAAAACAAAAAAAAAAACTATATAACAAAAAAAATCAAACGCTCTAGATCAAAATTCAAACCCTTAAAAAAGAAGCATACAAAAAGTAAGAAACGAAAAAAAATAAGAAAAATAGACTCAAATTTTAGATAAAAAAAAGGAAAAAAAATTTGCAGGACTAGAAACCAAATTTAGAAAACAAAGCTTAAGTTCACGGTGTCCTAATTTATAGATATATCATATCATACCCTATGATTTCTTTTTTTTTTCCCTCTCTTTTTGCTGTCCACTCGATGTAAATGTCTTAAAATATAAACGTGAGATATAATGCAATTATCTTCTCTTCGACTTATATATAATTACAAAGTTCAACAATATGGATCTCAATGTACAATTAACAATGTGAGTGGAAACCAATGCACGTGCCAAATAAACTAGTAACAGATAAGATATAGAAAGCCCAAATCGAATGCAGTTCAGATTACCCTTTAAAAAATTGTAAAAAAAAAAAAAGCATATGGTTATAGTTACTCTGTTTTTAAACCCTATCGGCGCTCTCTTTCCTTTTGATCCTCTGTTTCTGTCACTCTTCCCTCCCCCTCTTCGAACTCCGGCCACCACAAAGGGCGGGGACCAATCTCTGCCGTCGCACTCGTCAAGGTGAGTTTAGGGAAAAACAAGGAATACTTCTTTGGAATTTGCATATTTTGTGGGCTAAACTTGTATATCCAGGGACCATAGTCACAGCATAAACTTCTTTAAAATTTCGTTTTTCCCAACACATGCAACAAAGAGAAACCACACATCCGCTTGATCACTTTTGTCCACGAAAATTCGGTTTGAACCCGTTTACTCATATGCTTAATTACAATCAACAATTGCCTTGAAACTCCCTCTGCTCCCTTTATCTCCTTTGATACTCTCTCTCTGCGGCCCAATTTCTGCCATCGAACTCCGCGTTTCTTGTGGCTATTGTCGTTTTCCAAAAAGTTTTTTTTTTTCAATGTTAAATATTGTTATATCAGTTTTCATTTATCCATCTTTCAACTGATGTTTCTCTCTCCCCATTTTGTTGAATTTATGCTTCTGAAAGGGACTAATAATGTAATACTGGGATGAATATATGCGTAATTAGCCATGTTTTCTAATTTTAGACAAGAAGGGCAAAGACTTTTTTTTTATTAATTTAGATGTTTTGCAAGTTTAGCAGCTAAGTTGGAGGCTTGTTTTCATATTAGCCTTCCATCTTTGAAATCATTGTATATGAGGGAAGTTGAGGTAGAAGATAGCATACTGCATAATCTAGTTTTGGGCTGCCCCTTCCTTGAAGAATTGCGTCTACTTGAATGCGCTACTTTGTTCAGTCTTCAAATTTCAAGGTTAAGCCTCAAGTTCTTGGAGATATTTCTGTTAGAGTGGTTAGAAGAAATCCAAGTTGAAGCGGTAAATCTTGAGTTAGTGGTGCATGGGACTCCAGCTTTGATCTCACTTCTTGCAAGAAACTTACAAATCTCAAATTATATTGTGCCTATTTTGAACATCCTGAAGATTTTCAGAACTTAATTTCTGAATTTCCTCTTCTTGAGCGTCTTGAATTAATTGTTTCCAATCTTTATCATGTCCGACATCAGAACCTCAACGTCTTGGTTATCGAGAAGGCCGAAGATTTCGATTGATGCGCCTAATCTGGTTTCCTTTTGATATTCTGATCAAGAGACGTTGGTACATTTCTTATGAACACGCCAAATCTATGGGAAGCCAACATCAATCTAGAATACTATCTCTCAAGCAAAAAAGAAAAAAATCTAGATTACTATTTGAATGACGTCATTAGAGTGGATTGGTATAATGATATAATTGATTTTCTTTCACAACTTAATTGCTCCAAGAGTATGACCTTATTTGTCCACTCAGAAGAGGTATTTATTGAAGCATAGTTAGTTTTATTATTCAAAAATTTTATTTCTACGTTAATATTCATGTCTAATTAATCATGCTCCTAACTTATATCATTTTTCTTTTGTTTTTGTAGGCTCTTATGTTTCCAGAAAAATTGAAAAAAATCCACAACTCGCCTCTTCCGAACTTGAAGCATCTGAATGTAATGACAAAGTGCGAATTACGTAGAAAATCTGACCTGAGGGATGCCTTGCTTTGGCTTTCACCATCTCTGGAGACATTGTCTATAGAGCAAAAGAAGGCTGATTGACTCGTAGTTTACAAAATTTTGTTTTGGGAGTTTATTGTTTTGAACTTTAAGTCTTGTTTTTCGCTCCGTGTCCCTCAATCTTGAGTTGCGAATAGGTCTTAATTTTGAAATGTGATATATTTTAGGGCTCTTATTTTCTTCTAATTTTTGGGTGTGCTTTCATTGTCTGGTTGTTGGAGTAGTTTTGGTTTTAGCGTCATCAATAATAATAATAATAATAATAATAATAATAATTAGAAAAGTATGCCTACGTGTTTGTCATAGGAGGTTTTGGTTCCATCAAATGCATATTATATGTTTTATCTTCCAAGTTTTTCTTTTCTAGACACAGGTTTTTTTTTTTGTTGAAAATAAAAATAAGATAATTTAGCAGCTTTCACTTTAGCATCTACTAGATTCTAATTTGGTGGCCCGCATTGGCAACGAGAGATTTTAGTTATTTTTTTTTGTTGAAAATAAAAAATAGATAATTTGATAGATTTCGTATCAACATCTATTTGATTTCGCTCTAGTTGTCTGTCGAGTGAAATGCGTGGCATTTTTTTTGTTGTAAATAAAATATAAGATAATTTGGTATATTATGCTTTGGTGTCTTTGAGATTTCACTTCAGCTGACTATTTTTTTTTTTTAAATAAAAAATAATAATCGGGTAGATTCCACACTAGTGGCTTGCATCAACGACTCGGGACACCTGGTATTTTTTATTGAAAATAAAAATAAGATAAGATGGTAGATTCTATTCTAGCATTAACCATATTACGCTGTCGACGACCAAAGTAATCTATCATATGAGGAAGCGGAAAGGGAGAGTGTTTCGTGTTAAAAAGATATGCAGTGAAATTTTAAAAAATTTTAAACCAAAGTCTTTTCTAAATGACAGTTTGACATGCTAAGTACGTAAATTAATAACAGAGAAAGTAAAAAAACTAAGAAGAGAAGAATGTTTCAGAAGAGCTTCAACCAACTGATCTTCCTTGCTATTTTCTTTCCATAATTGGAGTACGGGTGGTGGCACGTTGTACAACTTTTCCTCCGATTACTCTCCTTCCAACCACTTGAGAATACCTAGAGCTAAAGTCTAAGATGTTGAACAATAGCTCTCCGGAAGTTTCAGAATTTCTCTCACTAGATTACTCACTCTCTACTTCTGATCGAAGGAATAATGAAAATAGTTCCTTTTATATTATGGTCGAATCTAGGGTCAGTCTTTATTAGATTAGGCTTTAAAATTTGAGTTTAGATCAACTTCTAGTGAAAAAATGCGTCAAAAACACGTAATTGTATTATTGCAAATTTGGCCTGCAGCTTTGGGAGATCAGCCTACCAAACTAGCTCCATGGGCCTGCCAAACCCAACCACTGACTTGCCGATCAAACGATAATCTATAAATCTCAAAATATCTTATTTTCACATGGGAATCTTGATAGAGCTTTAGTTTTAATTCAAATAACCCAATAAAAAGTTATTTGATTAAAACAGTTATATACGGATAATCCCATAGTAAATAAAATATTATCCAAATAATTCAATACATTTATCTTTCCTATTATTTTTATCTTCTGTTCCATTATCTCACCATTGGAATAGTTACTATTTATAAATAGTATACCATTTTGGTTACACCTATGTATCCAAATGGTTGAGCGCTCCAGTCTTCTAATTATAGGATAATGCCTATAAGAGAATATCATTAACTCTATAAAAAAGAATATCATTAAAAACATACCACTATATACAACCAACATAATTTCAAAACAAGATGTAGTATATTTTTCAAAACATTCTCATTTTTATATATTTTTTTTTTAAAAAAAAACACAAACTATTTTGAAAATATTATCAAACAACCTAAGTTTCTAACCAAACATTCAAGAAAACACTACAAAATTTTAACAACTCTAAAAATTTAAATCAAGTTCAATGTCTTGGAAAAAATAAGTAAATAATCACATATCCAATCCTATATTAATTACTAGTTACCTACAGCAACTTCACAAAAAAAGAAAAAAAAACAAAAACAAAAACACAGACATTAAAGAGTTGTTAGGTGCCTGGTGACGAAAAGAGCTGAATTTCCTAGTGGAAAAAAAGTACGCGATGGAATTTTAAAATTTTTAATACCTGAGTATTTTCAAAACACAAGTTTGATACACTATATGCATAAATTAACCAGATCTTGCTAACCTTGTTTGTCGAAGAGCTCCTGTAGTCTGTGAAGAGTATAACGTTCTCAAAGAGCCTCAACTAACTAGTCTTCTTTGTTATTCTCTATCCATGATTAGAGTACGTATGGGGGCATAACGTACAGCTCTTCCACCGATGATTCTCCTTCCAACCAATCAAGAAATACCCAAAACTAGTGTTTATGATTTGTGAGCAATAGGTCCTCAAGGGAGTTTTAAAGACTCACAGAATAGAGTTCTCACTCTTGATTTCTCAACTGATCTAGATAACAATGAGTCTCACTCCCTTTTTATAGAGGTTGGGCCTAAGGGCTAATCCTTATCAGATAGGGCCTAGAAAATTCAAGTCAGAATCAATATCAGATAAAAAAATCGCATCTAAAAATGCATGATTAGAAATTCCACCCTTGAAGCCCACCCATTGGAGTTTGCCGGAGTAAGCTAGGTAGGCTTGCTCATCCCACGGCAAGATCTCATCAACCATTGATCTCCATGTCGCGTGGGACGTTGATCTTCTCGAGATGGCCATTGATCCAGGACGGGGCTGCGAAGGGGTGGAGCTAGGTCAGTTGGGGTGGGCTCGATGCTTGGGTCCTTTGGTGTCGTTGTTGCAGCTCGCGATTAGGCCGTCGTTGGTATCCTAGACTCACCAAAGTAGAGGAAGAAGATAAGGACGAGGGAAAGATTCCTCTGATTAACATAAACAAACCAATATTTTTTATTAAAAAAATTGTTATTGATTCTTTTTATTAATTAATATTATATCAATAATTAATGTTTTGTTAATATCGATAATTTTTTTTATTAAAAATGTTTTGTTCTTAAAAGCATACCATCGTATATAACTAAACATAATTTCAAAATAAGATATAGTACATTTCTCAAAACATTATTATTTTTAAAAATTTTTAAAAAAACATAAATTATTTTGAAAACATTATCAAACATTCGCTATGTTTCTAACCGAACAATCAATAAAAAGCTACAAAACTTTAACAACTCTAAAAATTCAAATCAAGTTCGATGTCTTGAAAACAAGTAAATCATCACGTTGCCAATCCTATATTTGTTAGATACAGCAACCTCACAAAAACAAAAACAAAAACAAAAACATAACCATTAAAGAGTTATCAGGTACCTGGTGAAGAGAAGAGTTGAGTTTTCCACGCCAGAGGATCGCCGTCCTTCTCTTGTGCCGACTTTGTGATCTCCAGCATAGTGTCCCACAAATGACCTGCCACCTTTGGTAAAGACACCGTCGCCACGGTTTTGTTCTCTGGTGACTCATGCTCCTTCTCTAGAATCTTTCGAGTCCCAAACACCAATTCACTTCCCAAATTCTGAAGCTTAAAAGCAGAGTTTGAGAGAGAATCTATGAGATCTATGGATGCAATTACGCCCTACGAAAAACTCGGCATCGTCTCCCCCCAAACTCGCTGTCGCTATCTTCTGATCTAGTTCATTACCCCCTGCGACAAAATTGCCATCGTCTCACCTCAAACTCGCTATCGCTGTCTTCTAAACTAGTCCACTGCCTTCGCCATCGCGCTTCGCCTGAGATCACGATGCAAATTTGATGTCAAGCTTTGTTGGCCAGAGCTTAATCATAGATCTGAGGTTCTTCCAAGCTGAGAAAGAGAGGAGAGAGACAAACGAAGAAGAAGGAAGAGAAAGAGTGAGAGGAGGGAGAGGGAAAATAAGGGAAAAATAGATGGGAAAAAAAGAAAAGGAAAAAATGGCATAAACTTCTTATGGCATGAATTTTTTGTTAGTTTTTCTTCATGGCATAAAAAAAATAGATATACAAAAAAAAAAGTAACATAACGTGTAATTTGCTTTAGATATCTATAACTTATATAAAAAACAACCAAACAGCCTGCTATACTTTAACAAGGTTGTTTGGCTGCCTTCCCTCTTTTTCGATGCTGAAGGATATATATTAATAATGAGACAACAAGAGAAACCATGGGAAACCCCTAGTCTCTGATTTTCTCACTGTCTCTCTTCATCTCTATGTTTCTCCTTCGCTCTTTGAGTCTCTCTGTGTCGCTCTTTCTCTCCTAAAAAACAGAGCAGCTGCCTCCCCAGCCATCGACGCTCACCGAACATCGACTCCACCATCTCTCATACGTACGTCTTCTCTACTTCACTTAATATAGATTTCCAGACCCAGCTTTTGTCTTCTTCTTTTTTTTTTTTTTGGCAAATTTTGTTGATTCTTCTTTTGTTTTTAGTTTCTCCTCTTCTGTTTTTGCTAAAGATTTTCTTCTTTTTTTGAGATCTACAAAACGAGGCCCAAAACCTAAAAGCATTGTCATAAGGAACCATAGAAAGAAGAAGAAGATTAGATCAGAACGGAAGACAAATATTGGCGTTAGGGATTCGGAGAGTGCACTCCATCGTCGATGCTCCAAATACTTCCTCCACTCACCTAAATGCGTAAGTTTCTATTTTCACTTCATTGTCGTAAGTTTTTTTTTTTAATTATTAGTATTATGTGTTGGACAAATATTAGCAATTTCTTGGGATTTTTTTTTCTGGTTCTGATTTCTAATTTTGGTATTTAAAAAATCGATTTTACAATAGCAGAAAACTCTCCGTGTTGCAAAAACTCAATTTTTTTTAAGCATGTTGGTTTTTCATCTCTAAAATGATTTTTTGTTTGTTTTTTTTTTTTGGGTATTTTGTGTTTTAGGAGCAAGTGGAATTTGTTAATGAAGTGCATTCAAGTTGTCTGCTGAATTCCTAAGAATAAATAGTCCATGTGCCGACGGCAGGGTCAAGTCAATTGGAGGTAAAAAGGTAATTACCTAGAACAGGGAAAAAATTGTTATTTTCATTCTTATCGAGATTAAACCAATTTCTAATTTCTGTCATTTGAAATTTGAGATAATTATTTCTTTGCTTTCAAAAACTATATTAGTTGGTTGCATTGGTGGATATTTGTCATATATATTGTAGCAAGACTCTCTAAATTAACTATTCATTAACGCCAAAAGTTGAGGAAAATAATCTTGCTCTTGTATCAAAATTGAAATAGGAAAGCACAACTTTGGATTATTTCAATATTTTTTAAGGGCAAGGAAGTTGTTATTGTCTACTATGTACATTAAAGTTGCATTTACTAATTTGTAAATCATAATGGATTGTAATCAGAGAGAGAAAGGACTAGGGAAAAAACAAAATAAATCATGCATTCGATTCGAGTGTGTAACTTCGCCAGAGCTTCGAGTTGCATTCCTAATTTTGTAAGTGAATATGTCTTTGGATTATTTGATATCTGGGCTGCATCATGTGGGGATCATGTAGCGTTCCATGTTTTTCTTTTTCTTATTTTTTTTCAATAATTTTGAAATAATAATACATCTATAACAAAAATCACACTCCATAGTTTCTTCCTGAAACCTTATTGTTTTCTTTCATTCTGAGTTTCTCTCTATCTCTCCACACAAACAATACAAAGTATTGCTCCAGCCGTCGATTTCCACTGGACACCAAGACTTCACTGCCCATCATTTATACATTTTCTCTATTTAAGATTTTGTTATTTTGCTGCTTGTTGGGAAATTTGATTCCTCCGTCTTCCAAAAATCCCAAATTCTTTAGTTTTGGGATTTGAGTTGAAGTCATCGGTATGTCTTCCCTTTTTTTTGTAGACATAAAAGGAAAAATACAAGTCTTGAAGCTCTTTTTAAGTGACTAAGACCTGAACTTGGTTTGTAAATGGGAGTTAAAAGGAGATGATACAAGATTTAACCTCCTACAATTTATAAGCCAGCACTTCTCTTCAAGGTATAATATATAAATATAAATATATATATATATACATATTATACTGTCTATAAAATGAATTTATGATTCATCAGTACAACATCTTCTATTGGATTCCTAAGAATAATATATTACCATGTTTGGTTATACATAGGAATCTTATAGGAATCTTATATAATTGACAAAAATAATTTAAATATTATGAATAATGTGAATATTAATGTTATAAATATGAATATTATAAATATGAATAATAAAATAATAAAATAATTTGAATATTATGAATAATGTGAATATTAATGTTATAAATATGAATATTATAAATATGAATAATAAAATAATATTACATATAATTTAACATTAATATTACTATGAATATTAATGTTATTATTATCATTATTATTAATTAGTTATTATTTTATATTAACATAATACTATATTTATATTATATAAAAATATTAATTTATAATAATCGTATAATTAGTATTTATATTAATATTAATGTTAAATAAAAATATTGCAATAAAAAATATTAAACATATTTAGTAATATTTATATTTATAATTATTATAATAGTATTAATTATAATAGTATTAATATAATTTAAAATTGATATTACTACGAATGTTAATACTATACTATTCATATTGATATTATATTTTATGTTTTAATTATTTTTGTTAATGTTATTCTTATCCTTATTATTAAATTATTATTATTTTATATTAATATAATATCTATATCTATATTATATAATAATATTAATTTATAATAATAGTTTGAAATTATTTTTATTTTATTTTATTATAATAGTATTTATATATATTATATACTAATATTAATTAATAATATATATTACATTTAAATATTGTATTATATTATATATTTTATTATTGTTAATGTTATTATTATCCTTATTATCAAATTATTATGTTATATTGATATAACTTTTATATTTATATTTATATTAATTTATAATAATAATAATAGTATTATTATTATCTATTAATATAATTATTCTAGAATATTATACATATAATATATATTTTTTGATAAATAATATATAATATATGGATATGAATATAAATAATAAAAATATAATTCTTTACAATATATTGTTATTTTATACAAAATTAACATTAAATAATAATATTAAGTTATGATAATATTATAAATATTTAATAGTTTTTATATTATATTATATTATTATTTATCATCATTATCATGGAAAAAAAAGATGAGATTCCTATGGTTTTGAGATTTTTAGGACTATGATATCATCTTGTTGATGGGATTCATATTATCTCAAAATGGGTTGAAGTGAAACCCATAGGATTGAGTTCTCTAAGAATCCAAAAATTAGAATTGTTATACCAAACATAGGACTCTTGCATATTCACATTATCACCCTCAAGATAATTGAATACCAAACGCCCCTAAAGGGAAAAAATGCAAGTCTTGAAGCTCTTTTTAAGTGACTAAGACATGAACGTGGTTTGTAAATCAAAGTTAAAAGGAGATGATACAAGATTTAACCTCTTGTAATTTATAAGCCAACACTTCTCTTCAAGGTATAATATATATATATATATATATATATATATATAT